>RJWM01027649.1:0-26584 GCA_004363535.1 Dasyprocta punctata | reverse complement strand
CCTAAAACTTCTAAAATGATAACAACTGAAGTAAAGAAAGAATTTCATGAAGCTATAAAGGAACTAAGATCAGAAATAATCTCCCAGGTAAAATAAGAAATGATAAACATAATGAAAGAAATGCTGAACACATCTAAAGAAGAAACAGTTTAAAAAATAGAGGAACATGGCAAAATGATGGAAACCTTGAATGAACAATATAAGAAAGAACTAGAATGCATGAAGCAGATGCAAAGAGATATCCAGGAAATCAAAAATTCCATCGAAAACTGGCAAAACTGCCTTAGCGAATGTGAAGATAGACTTTCAGACCTCAAAGACAAAATTTCAGCTAGTGAACAGGAAAGATCTTTTAAAAATAACAAGGAACCAGGAAATAACAATTCAACAGTTGCAAGATGATGCAAAGAAAAATAATATAAATTAATAGGTGTAAATGAAAAAGGTCACAATGCAAGTGATATAAAAAGACTACTTACAGAAGTAATAGTTGAAAATTTTCCACACATGGGAAAGGAAACTGACATACAGATAAGTGAAGCATATCAAACTCCAATTAGCCATTACCAAAATAAATCTATACCCAGACATATAATAATCAACATCCCAGAAATTCAACATAAGAACAGAATATTAAAAGCTGTTAGAGAAAAAAAAAATCACCTATAATGGTAAGTCCATCAGAAGCATAGCAGACTTCTCAACACAAACAATAAAGTCAAGAAGAGCATGGAGTGAAGTATTTCAAATCCTAAAGGAAAATCATTTCCAACCCAGAGTACCCTGCAAAACTATCCTTCAAAATTGATGAAGAAATAAGATAATTCCACGATGAAGATCTTCATGACCACCAAACCAACCCTGAAAAGAATACTGAAAGATATTCTAGATAGCCATAAAAATAACTACAACTTCATGAACACCAACAGAAAAAAACCACCAAGCAGGGCCCACAATTAAACAGAGGGGAAAGGTAAAGAACCAACAGCAGAAAGATAACATGATAAAAATAAACCAAAATATATCACTTATAACCATTAATGTAAATGGCCTCAATTCACCAATTAAAAGAAACAGAGTGGCAGAATGGATCAAGAAACAACATCCAACCATATGCTGTAGACAAAAAAAACATCTAAACCAAAAGGAAATTCATAGACTGAAAGTCAAAGGATGGAAAACAATACGTCATGCAACAGGAACCAAAAAAAAAGCAGGGTTAGCTATTCTGCTTGCAGACAATGTGAACTTCAAACCAAGAATGATCAAAAGAGATAAAGAAGGTCACTACATACTTATTGGGGGAAAAATTCAAGAGGAAGAGATAACAATCTTAAATATATATGTTCCAAATATGGGAGCACCCAGCTATATAAAACAAATATTAATAGAAATAAAAAATCAAATAAGCAATAACACATTTATAACAGGAGACCTTAACAACCCGATGACATAACAAGAGAGATCAACTAGGTAGAAAATCAGCAGAGAAATAAAAGAACTGAATCAAACTTGTGAACAAATGAACTTAATAAACGTGTACAGAGTGTTCCACCCAACAACAACAGTATATACATTTTTCTCAGCTTCACATGGGACATTCTCTAAAGTAGACCATATACTAGACCATAGAACATGCTTAAGTAAATGCAAAAGAATTGAAATTATCCCATGCATATTATCAGATCATAGTGCCATAAAACTGAAAATTAATGACAAAAGAAATGGCAAAAACTCCATAAACACATGGATATTAAATAATACACTCCTGAACAATCAATGGGTCACAGAAGAAATTAAACAATATCTGCAAGTAAATGAAAATACAAATACAACTTACCAAAACCTGGGATGCAATGAAAGCAGTGCTCAGAGGGAAATTTATTGTGATGAATTCCCACACCAGGAAAACAGAACGAACACAAATAAACAACCTGATGGTACACCTCAAACATCTATAAAAAGAAGAACAAGTCAAGCCCAAAGCCAAAAGAAAGGAGAAAATTATAAGGATCAGAGCTGAAATTAATACAATAGAGACTAAGAAAGCAACACAATGAGTTAATGAGTCAAAGAGTTGGTTCTTTGAAAGAATAAATAAAATTGATAAGCAATTAGCCAATGCTATTTTAAAAAGGAAAGAAAAAACTCAGATTCGTGCAATAAGGAATGAAAAGGGTGAGATTGTCCCTGGAAGATGGTGGAGTAGTAAGATGCAGAGAAAACAGCCTCTCTGAGAGATACCATTTAAACATGGGAATATACCATCTTGAGGAAGACAAAAAGGAGGTAAATGGGTTCCATAGACCCAGGAAGAGTCTAAAATTTAAATCAAACCCCACAGAGAGAGTGAAAAGAAAAACTTCAACAAAGAAGAAGGCAGTAGCTGGCAGTGCCTTTGCCCAAAGCTGGACTCACTGCGTGAGGGAAGCTGTCAGAGCCTGGCGGTACAGGGTCACAGTGTTGGTGGTGGCTGGCAACCCCATAGGGCCTCTGCAGAGCCATTTGTTGGTGGAGGAGAGCAGCAGGCACAGAGGACTATGCTGGCTGGTGGTGAGTGTGGAGGGCTCGGTCCTCCTGCCTGATTTGCCAGGAGCCATTTTGGAGTCGGGCCAGATAAGCCTGGTGCTAAAACTGTTGCCAGCTTCCCCCAGTGGCTCCTAGGTGGGTGCAGGCCCATGGAGACTGCTTGGACTGCGGCAAGCCCAAGGAATCTGTTCTCAGGGCAGACCTGCTAAGGTTGTCCACTACTCCATCCACGAGCAGTTGCTGGCTTGTGGGGATACAGTGCCATGAACTGGGCTGCTGTCTCCACAGGCTGTCTACCAGCAAATCCAGAGAGAACCCTGGAAGTGGACTCTTTTTTTTTCTTTCTTTCTTTTCTTTCCTTTTGTTTTTTCTTTCTTTTTATTGTTTATTTAGTTTTTTATCTTTTTTTTTGTTTGAGTATGAATGTGGTTTCTGCCCTCCTTCTGGGTGTGGTCTTGTTCTGTTCTCCTTTTTGTCTCTTTTGGCTCTCTTTTCACTCAGTCTTCAGCAGCGATTTCCCTAAGTTGGTGGGAGCCATCTTTCTCCTCCAAACTACTTACAGTCTCTTTCTCTCTTCCCACTTCTCTTCCTTCTCTTACATCCATTTTGGGTCCTGACCCTTGAGGACAGAATTGACATATTGTGGACCTATGTATTGTATCTGATTGTTTTGAATTCTGATATATGGTTACAAATTCAGTTTATACAGTTGAGGGTTGCAAATCAGGGGTTGGCTCAGTTTATTGTTTTGTTAGCTGTGTTTGGTGCTGTGGGTGCCACTGCAACCCGAAT
This sequence comes from Dasyprocta punctata, assembly GCA_004363535.1. Lineage (NCBI taxonomy): Eukaryota > Metazoa > Chordata > Mammalia > Rodentia > Dasyproctidae > Dasyprocta > Dasyprocta punctata. Next base: position 23,263 of record RJWM01027649.1, on the reverse strand, counting down.
TAACTCAATTGATTTGGAAAGTGGTTGGCCCTGATGGTCCAGGACTGAGATTGACTTGGGGTGATGGAGAGAGATAAGGCACAGTGCCAAGGAACCAGGGACTGGGCTAGGCAAGCAGTGGTTTCTCATCTCTGACAAACTGAGAAGGTAGAATTTTCCAATAGACTCAGAGCCCAGGAACCAGCTACACCTGGAAGATATCTCAGGGAAGTGCTCATCACCTGGAAGTCCTTAATACCACCATTAAAGCAACCCACTGCAGGCAACTAGCAGGTATCACTCTAGAAATTAAACTAAAAAAGAAAAGAAATGAGAAGATATTTAAATAGGACACAACCTCAGACACCCAAAGATAAACCAAGTGGGCAATGAGGCTGGAAAATCCAAAAGCCCCTACCAGGTTTCCCCCAAAGTGGTAGCAAAGCAACTGAATGAGGCTCTGGAAAAAGTGAAATCAGAAATAATCTCTCAGATAACCACAGAGATTATCAAAATACACCATGCTTACTGATGTTAGAGCAGACACACACAAAAAAAAAAATGAGATTAAGCAAATTATGGAAGTACAACACAGGAAGCAAATGGATTCCATAAGCAGATTCAAGCAGATATTCAGGAGAATAAAAACTCCATTGAAAGTATTCGAAGTAGATTAGGCCAATGTGAGGATAGGATCTCAGATATTGAAGATAGGCTTGCAGTTAGTGACCAGGAAAAGAAAAATTTCTCAAAACTAGCAAGGGAACATGAGAAATCAACCCACCAGCTGCTTGATGAGACAGAGAAAAATAACTTAAGATTAATTGGAGGCAGTGTGCAAGCAGGAGATACTACAAATGACATTAAAAACATCCTTACAGACATCGTGTCAGAAAATTTTCCTGGTAGAGAAAAAGAATTTGACATACAAATAAGTGAGGCATATAGAACTCCAATTAGCAAAGATAAAAAAATCTACTTCCAGGCATATCATAGTCAAGATTCCAGAAATTCAACACAAGAATAAAATTTTAAAAGCTGTTAGGGAAAAGAAACAAATCACCTATAAAGGAAAGTCTATCAGAATCACAGCGGACTTCTCAGCACAAACTCTCAAGTCAAGGAGCGCTTGGAGTGAAGTACTCCACGTTCTAAAAGAAAACAGCTTTCAACCCAAATTGATGTATCCTGTGAAACTATCTTTCAAAATGGAGGGAGAAACAAAATACTTCCACGATAAGGAACATTTGAGGAAATTCACAACCACAAAGCCAGCACTCCAAAATGTTCTGAAGAACATTTTAGAAAAGGATAATAAGGACTGCAGCTGCATGAACCCCAATAGAAGGAATCTACCAGGAAAGGCGAACAATTGCAGGGAAGGGAAAAAGGAAAAAATAAAAAAATAGGGGGAGAGCCAAGAATAGGAAAGCAATATGATAAGGATAAGTCAATATGTATCAGTTTTAACCATCCATTTTAATGGTCTCAATTCACCAGGCAAAAGACACAGACTGGCAGAATGGATCAAGAAACAAGATCCAACAATATGCTGTATACAAGAAGCACATTTAATTCAAAAAATACCCATAGACTGAATGTCAAAGGATGGAAAATAGTACTTCATGCAACAGGAGCTCAGAAAAAAGCAGGGGTAGCTATTTTATTTGCAGATAAAGTTAATTTTAAGCCAAGACTTATTAAGAGAGACAAAGAAAGTCACTATATCTTGGTAAAGGGAACAATCCAAGAGGAAGAGATAACAATCATAAATACAAAGGCAACAAATATTAGTGCACCCTGTTATATAAAACAATTATTAATGGACATGAAAAATGAAATAAGCCTTAATACAATTGTACTGGGAGAACTCAATACCCCACTGTCACAAAAAGACAGATCAACTAGACAAAAAATCAACAATGAAATATTAGAATTAAATCAAACTTTTGAGTAAATGGACTTAGTAGATGTCTATAGAGTCTTCCACGCTAAAACATCAGAATACATATGCTTTTCATCTGCACACGGGACATTCTCCAAAATAGACCATATACTGGTTCACAGAACATGCTTAAGTAAATGTAAAGGAATTGAAATTATCCTATGCATACTATCAGACCACAGTGCAATGAAACTGGAAATCCATGCCAAAGGAAACCACAAGAGCTTCACCAACACATGAAAGTTAAATAGCACACTACTGACCAATCAATGAGTCACAGATGAAATTAAAGAAGAAATTAGATCGTTTTTACAGTTGAACGACAATGACAATACAACATACTGGAACTTGTGGGACACAATGAAAGCAGTCTTAAGAGGGAAATCTATAACAGTAAATACCCATATTAGGAAAACAGAACAAGCTCATATAGACAACTTAATGTTCAACCTCAAACTTCTAGAAAAAGAAGAGCAGACAAAACCAAAAGCTCATACACGGGAGGAAATTATAAGGATCAGAGCAGAAATTAACACACTGGAGACTAAAAAAATAATACAAAGAATCAATGAATCAAAGAGTTGGTTCTTTGAAAGATTAAATAAAATTGATAAACCTTTGGCCAACCTTATCAATAAAAGGAAAGAAAGGACTCAAATCCATGCAATTAGGAATGAAAAGGGTGAAATTACAACAGACCCAGTAGAAATCCAGAAAATTATCTATACCTACTTTGAAAACTTGTATTCTAATAAGATGGAAAATACAGAAGAAATGGAAAGATTCTTAGATACATATGAATTAACAAAGTTGAATTGAGAAGATATAAAAATCCTAAACAACCCAATATCAATAAATGAAATTAAAGATGTAATTAAAACTTATCAACAAAGAAGAGCCCAGGCCCCGATGGATTCACTGCTGAATTCTCCAAGAAATCGAGTGAAGACCTAACACCACTACTTCTCAAACTTTCTAATGAAATTGAAAGGGAAGCAATACACCCAAATTCATTTTTGGAAGCAAGCATTACTCTGATTCCAAAACCAGAGAAGGATCCAACTAAGAAAGAGAATTTACAGGCCAATCTCCCTCATGAACATTGATGCAAAAATTCTTAATAAGATACTGGCAAATAGATTGCAGCAAATCATCAAAAAGATTGTACACCATGATCAAGTAGCATTTATCCCAAGGATGCAGGGATGGTTCAACATATATAAATCCATAAATGTAATACATCATATTAACAGAGCCAAGGATAAAAGTCATATGATTATCTCAATAGATGCAGAAAAAACTTTTGACAAAGTCCAGCACTCATTCATGATAAAAACGCTACAGAAAATTGGAATAGATGGTCTTTATCTCAATCTGATAAAAGCTATCTATGATAAACTGATAGCTAACATCATACTAAATGGACAAAAACTGAAAGCTTTCACTCTAAAATCAGGAACAAGACAAGGATGCCCACTCTCCACTCTTATTCAGCATAGTTCTGGAAACTTTAGCCAAAGCAATTAGACAAGAGAAAGAAATAAAAAGAATAAAGATAGGAAAGGAAGAAGTTAAACTATCATTATTTGCAAATGACATGATACTCTACCTACAAGATTCCAAAAATTCCACCAAGAGACTTCTGGATATAATAAGCAGATTTAGCAATGTGGCTGGTTATAAAGTCAATACTCAAAAATCAGTAGCATTTTTGTACACGAATAACAATCTCACTGAGAGAGAGATTAGGGAAACAATACCTTTTACAATAGCATCCAAAAAATGAAATATTTAGGAATCAATCTAACAAAAGATGTAAAAGACCTCTATACTGAAAACTATAGTACTTGGAAAAAGGAGATTGAAGAGGATATTAGAAGATGGAGAAATAGCCCATGCTCTTGGGTAGGAAGAATCAATATAGTCAAAATGGCCATACTTCCAAAAATGTTATACAGATTTAATGCAATCCCAATCAAAATACCAATAACATATCTTACAGAATTAGACAAAACAATCCTAAAATTCATCTGAAACAAGAAGAGACCTAGAATAACAAAGGCAATCCTGGGTAACAAGACAAGATGGGGCATCAGAATTCCTGACCTGAAATTATACTATAAAGCTACTGTGATAAAAACAGTGTGGTACTGGAAAAAAAAAAACAGACCTGAGGTTCAACGGAACAGATTAGAAGATCTGAAAATAACTCCAGACACACTAAGTTACCTTAGCTTTGACAAAGGTGCCAAACACATTCACTGGAAGAAAGATAGCCTTTTTAATAAACGGTGTTATAAAAACTAGCTTTCCACATGCTGAAGATTAAGATTAGACCCATATCTTTCACCATGTACTAAGTTAAAATCTAAATGGATTGAAGATCTCAACATTAATACAGAAACATTAAATCTGCTGGAAGATAGAGGAGGTAAAACTCTGGAAGACATTGGTGTAGGCAAAGACTTCATGAATAAAAGCCAGACTGCACAGGAACTATCAAAAACAATCAACAAATGGGATCTCATCCTACTGAAAAGCTTTTGCACAGCAAGAGAAACCACCAACAGTGTGAAGAGACTACCCACAATCTGGGAGAAAATGTTTAGCAGTTGTCCCTCAGATAAAGGATTAATATCAAAAACGTATAAAGAACTTTAAAAAAATCAGTCCTCCAAGATTTAAAGACCCAATCCAAAAATGGGCATCTGAGATGAGCACATACTTTTCAGATGAAGAAGTACAAACAGCAAATAAATACGTGAAAAAATGTTCAACGCACTGGCCATTCGAGAGATGAAAATGAAAGTAACACTGAGATTCTACCTCACCCCAGAAAGAATGGCTAGTATTACAAAGTCAACCAATAACAAATGCTGGAGGGGCTGTGGGCACAAAAGAATCCTTCTCCACTGTTGGTGGGAATGCAGGCTGGTGCAACCACTGTGGAAGTCAGTGTAGAGATTCCTCCAAAAGCTAGGATTGAAGATCCCATTTGACTCAGCTACTCCCCTTCTGGGTATCTTCCCGAAAGAATTAAAAGCTTCCTACCACAGTAATGTATGTGCACCTATATTCCCAGCTGCCCAGTTCATAATAGCTAGATCTTGCAAACAACCTAAATGCCCCCGTCGACTGTGGTATTTCTATATAATGGAATACTACTCAGCTATAAAGAATGATAAACTAGACATTTTTACTCTTAAATGTATGTGTATTGAAAATATACTTCTCAGTGAACCAAATAAGTCACACATATGTAACCATCGTATTGTTGCACTTGTGTGATGAACTGAAAGAAAATATGTGTATATAAAAAATTAGTTAAGACAGTTAAAGAAAAAGAATTTTAAGTGAAAAGTAGTTTTCACTGGGTCATCTTCAGATTTCATTTTTAATGTGAAATGTTTATTTGAAAATAATACAGTAGTCATAACAAAAAAGATAGTCATTTAGCTATTTTCTCTTGATTGAGACAAAAGTTTTGTGCTAATAATTTTCTGGACAATGTTTCATGTCTCTGTCTTTTATCCTAAACAATTTCGTTGCATATAATATGTAATGTGCTGATTATTGTTACTCTCTTATTGGATGGTTGTGAAATTCTTTTGCTTTGGTTTCTTACTTTCCTTTTGTTTAAAAAAAGAAAAAAGAAAAAAAAAAAAAGAGAAGGGCAAAATCACTACAGACCCTGTGGAAATGCAGAAGATCATCAATACCTACTCTGAAAACCTTTACTCTGATAGGTTTGATAACACAGAAGAAATGGACAGATTCCTAGAAACATATGAATTACCAAAGCTGAATCAAGAAGATGTAAAACTGCCCAATAACCCAATTTCAGTTAATGAAAATGAAAATGTAATTCGAACCTTACCATCAAAGACAAGCCCAGGTCCTGATGTATACACTGCTGAATTCTACAAGAGATTCAAGGAAGACTTAATGCCAACACCCCTCAAACTCTTCAATGAAATTGAAAGGGAAGCAATTCTCCCTAACTCATTCCTGGAAGCAAGTACTACTCTAATACCAAAACCAGAGAAAGACCCAACCAAAAAAGAGAACTACAGGCCAATCTTCCTAATGAACATAGATACAAAAATCCTCAATAAAACACTGCAAACAGAATGCAATAAGTCATCAAGAAGATTATACGCCACGACCGAGTGGGATTCATCCCAGGAATGCAGGGATGGTTCAACATATACAAATCAATAAGCATAATACATCATATCAATAGAGCCAAAGATAAGAATCACATGACCATTTCAACAGATGCAAAAAAAGCTTTTGATAAAGTCCAACACTCATTCAGGATAAGAACCCTACAGGAAATTGGAATAGATAGCCTCTACTTCAATCTGATAAAAGCCATCTATGACAAACCAACAGCCAGCATCATATTAAATGGTCAAAACCTGAAAGCTTTCACTCTAATATCAGAAACAAGACAAGGCTGTCCACTATCACCACTACTATTCAATATAGTACTGGAAACATTAGCCACAGCAATTAGACAAGAAAGACAAATAAAAGGAATAAGGATAGGAAAGGATTAGTTAAATTATCATTATTTGCAGATGACATCATACTTTACATAGAAGACCCCCAAAACTCCATTGAAAGACTTCTAGATATAATAACCAAATAAAGTAATGTTGCTGGATACGAAGTCAGCACTCAAAAATCAATAGCATTCCTGTACACAAACAACAAACTCACTGAGAGAGAAATAAGAGAAGCCATACCCTTCACAATAACACCCAAAAAAAATGATATACTTAGGAATCAATCTAACAAAGGAAGTAAAAGATCTGTATGTTGAAAATTACATTACTCTGAAAAAGGAAATTGAAGAGGCTCTCAGAAAATGGAAAGACATTCCTTGTTCATGGATAGGAAGAACACACATTGTGAAAATTGCCATTCTCCCAAAATTGTTATACAGATTTAACGCAATTCCAATAAAATACCATTAGCATACCTCACAGATCTAGAGAAATCATTCCAAAAATTCATCTGGAAAGAAGAGACCTAGAATGGCAAAGACAATTCTGAGCAACAAAGGCAAGGCAGGAGGCATCACAATCCCTGACTTGAAGATATACTATAAAGCTACTGTGATAAAATGAGCATCACACTGGAACAAAAATAGACCTGAAAATCAATGGAATAGATTAAAAGATACAACCACAACTACAAACACACTTAGCCACTTCATCTTTGACAAAGGGACCAAATATGTTCACTGGAAGAATGATAGCCTCTTTAATAAGTGGTGCTGGAAAAACTGGCTTTCCATATGCTGAAAACTAAAACTAGACCCATGCCTATCACCATGCACTAAACTAAAGTCAAAATGGATCAAAGATCTAAATATTAAAATAGAAACACTAAATCTGCTAGAAGACAAAGTAGGTAAAAATCTTGAAGACATAGGGGTAGACAGAGAATTCATGAACAAAAATCAGACTGCATGGGAAATATTTCCCAGAATCAACAACTGGGATCTCGTCTTATTAAATAGTTTTTGTATGTCAAAAGAAATCTCCAACAGAGTGAAAAGAAAACCCAAAAATTGGGAAAAAAAACCTTAGTCAGCTGTCCCTCAGACAAAGGACTTCTATCTAGAACATATAAAGAATTTTTAAAAATCGGACTCCCATAATTCAAAGACCCAATCCAAAAATGAGCATCTGAGATGAATACACACTTCTCAGCTGAAGAAATACAAATGCAAATAAATACATGAAAAAATGTTCAGCATCATTGGTTATTAGATAAATGCAAATTAAAACAACACTGGGATTCCATCTCAGTCCAGAAATAATAGCCAGGATCAAGTTAATCACCAATAACAAATGTTGGAGAAGCTACGGGGAAAAAAGGAACTCTTCTGCACTATTGATGGGAGTGCAGACTAGTGCAACAACTGTGGAAATCAGTCTGGAGGTTCCTCAAAAAGCTGGGGTTGGAGGTCCCATTTGACCCAACTATTCCACTTCTGGGCATATTTCCAGAAGAACTGAAAACATCATACCACAGTGATATATGTGCCCCCATGTTTATAGCAGCATGATTTGTAATAGCTAAATCTTGGAAACAACCCAAATGCCCATCAGTCAAAGAATGGATAAAAAAGATGTGGTATTTTTATACAATGGAATACTGCTCAGCTATAAAGAAGGACCACATTGAGGCTTTTATAGGTAAATGGATGTGACTTGAGACCATACTTACAAGTGAAATAAATCAAACTCGCATGTGTAAATACCACATTGCCTCCCTAGTGTAAGAAACTGAAAGAGCAAATAAGATCCATAATCTTCAATAAATATTATGAAAGGATAAGAAACTGCTCAAAGAGGAAAAAATAACTCAGGGAAAAGGAGAAAAGAAGGATGAGAAAAGAAAAAAGATATAAACTTGTATATATACACTTAAGATTACTAAGGTGATTGTATTACTAATTCTATTAGTTCCTGGAACAAAACAGTTAACATTCATAGGATTAGATCAGTCTTGCATGTCTGTCTCTGGTAATTTGAGTAACACTTTTGAATATAATTATGCAAAACAACAAAATTTGTTATGTTCCTACCATCTTGTTTTGAAAGCCTACATTGTTATTGTTTTGAGCTCTTTGTTATTGTTCTTTATTTGTCTCTTTTGTTTCTTGTTTTTCTTATACTTTGTTTTGTTTTGATTTTCCCTCTAATAGAGAAAGGATAGATGTAAATATATAGGCTTATATATGCCTAGAACTTCTAAAGAGTTTACAAGAATTGATTTTATTATGTGTGATGGTATGAACAACTACACTGAAGAAAACAAGACATCATGGTAGTCATTGCGGATTTCCTGTCATCTTGTTTTGAAGTCCAATAATACTTTTATTCTTTGTTTTGATTGGTTTTAGTCTGTTTTCTATTATTTGATTTCAATATGTGTGAAAGTATGGACAGCTATTTTGAAGAGAACGAGAGATATTATTGTAGCCGTTATTGATTTCCTATTGTCTAGTTTTGAAGGCCTGTAAGACTTTCATTCTTTTGTTTTGATTGGTTCTATACTACTTTGTTTTGCATTGATTTATTGTGTGTGAAGGTATGGGCAACTATTTCGAAGAAAACGACACATTATGGTAGCCACTGTTGATTTATTGTTGTCTCGTTTTGAAATCCTGTGTTACTTGCACTGTTTTGCTTTGATCTGCTTTGTTCTGTTTTGTTTTCTTTTATTTTATTCTCTTTAAAGTAAAAAAGAAATACCGATTATCACACCTATAATCCAGTGTCATAAACCCTAAATCCTACCACCTCTAAAAAATTCCTCGTGTGAACACATGAGGCTTTGAGGGAACATATAAATTCAAGCCATAACACAGCACCTAGCTTAACTTTGAAAATTTAATACTAAATGTAAACTATTTACTATGTAATCTCTTTTTTTTGCAGGTTTTTTTATGGAAAAAATAGAACAAAATTGCATAACAAAATAATAGAATAACAGTATTTAATACATTGCAAAGTGTTATCTTTAGCTATTTATTATTCTTAAAAATATAGACTACAATAAATATTGTGCCTGTCATTGGACATATATCAAGTCTTTTTCCTGTGCATTCAGTGTCCTTCCCTAGTCTCCTTCCCACCTGAACCTGGCTATTACTGCTCCAGCATGAAATAAGGTAGAGGAAGGAATTTAAAGCAAGATGGCAGTGGCCAATCCAGATGAGATTCTCCTTCCTCTTCTGACTCCCCAGTAGACCTATCTTGCTGTGCTGATGATGGCAAGCACTGGAACGAAGTAGATGTAGCTAGAATGAGGGAACTGATAGCACTGAATTTGGAGTCTTGTCACATGACTCCGATCCTAACTTGCTAAGTGATTTTGGAAAAATAACTCACTAGCCTCAGTTTCCTTACCTATCAATCAAGGATGACAACAGGTGGAGCAGAATTCAGAGAGAAAACAAAATGTAATAAGATACTGCAAAGGTGCTTGGCACACAGTAGACCCACCACAAATGTGCCCATAGAATTCTATATCTAAGACTTTTGTTTCATAAATGAAACTGGAACTCAGAGAAGTATGGGTCCCAAGGTGCCCCAACTGGGCTGTGCAGAGCCAACAACTGGAGCCTCTGGTCTAGTTCTGCCTTATATGCCACACTGTTCTGATGTGTGAAAGGAGAGGCTATTGAAATTGAGATGAATATGCATGATTCAAAGGCAGATTTGGACAGCTGCAAATCTCAAGGTTGAATTTATGTATACGCTTGCATGTGAGAGTGTGCACACACACACCCTCACTTCTCAAAGCAGAGCCTGAAACAGAACTTGACTGCACAATCCAGTAGCTAGAGTCAGTACTGTGATTTAAGCCACACTAGTTGTGCCTCAGACCTTTTGTCATCTGTCAGATCGTAATTTTTGCCCAGTAACCAATACCATCAACATTTTAAAAGATTTTAGGCTCTAGTTTCTCTACCATCAAACTTAGTGGTCTCTCATCTCATACCTTCTGGAACCTGACCCTTCACAGTCTACATGACAATATGTGGGATTTCGCTAATTACATTAATAAACAGATTCGCAAAATTTTTTTTAAAACTCTCAGCAGTCTTAATAGTATAAAGCAAGAAAATGGAATACAGCAAAATGTCAGTGAGAAATTAGCTATGGAAATTTCTAGGAAAATAAAGACAACTGGAATCATTATTGTTTCTACTAACACCCAGAGAAAGGCACATTGAGGAATACGAAAAAACTGGGCTAAAGAACACCTGCCATGTGTTTTCTTCCTTGAAGCTCTCAACAGATAGGAGTTGATATAAAGGCACGCTGATTCCATGCTGAGAACAAGCACTCGGGAATGTCCTCAAGAATCCTGGCTTATTACCAGCCAAGAGGCAGGATTCTTAAACAAGAGGGAAATGTAATTCAACAAAGCTAGAAGGGAAAAGATTCTGTCAAGACAGAAGGAAAACTGAAAGTATCCCAAAGCTGAGAAGCAAGAAAACTTATTTGGAAGTAAGAGAGACTGATCTTCTAAAACAGAAAGTAGGCTTCACTCAATCTTTATCCACTTGTTATCAAACTGGTTCTTACCAACTAGTTGCAAGCTCTGTGCTTCACACTACAGAAACCACAGGAGCAAACAAAGACATAAGTCCTGCCTGCAAGGAGATTAGGTACCAGTGGAAGAGAGAGATGTCAATCAGATAACCACACATGTCAAGATAAAAGTTCACATGGACCTCCAGAGGATAACAAGAATGGGCCCTTCCTGGACCTCCCCACTGGGCCCAAGTGCTCAGGCTTGGAATCAAGGACAACAACCGGACCCCCAGCCCCCCACCCCCAGATAAGCAACCTGCTGGTTATGAAGTCTGGCTAAATTGATTGCAACTAAGGAACATTAAGCAACTAAATGCTAGGTATTGTTTCATAGATTTTGCAGGCCTCCGGTCAGCAACCTGAGCATCTCTTTGGAAGATGACAGTAGGCAATGTAGCAAATATGGGGGATTCTCTTCTGTCTTGTCTTCGAGACCCAATATGGTTCTCACTGTTTTGCTTTACTCCGATCATTATTTTTTTTTGCTTTATTTTATATTCTGCTTTTATTGGTTTTATTCTGTTTTGTTTTTGGTTCAATTCTACTATACCTGTTGGAATGGTCAGCTATTCTGAAGATAACAAGATATACTATAGTAGCTATTGTATTCACATTATCTTCCTTCGAAGTTCTGTACCAGTTCTACTGCTTTGTTTTGATTGACTTTGTTCTGTTATGTTCTGCTGGATTTTACTATCTTTAAAATAAAAAAAAAATAAAATAAAGATAAAGGTTCACTCAGGAAAGCTCCATTTTCAATAGCCTGAAAGAAAGTTGGGGTGTCATGAGGCAGAGATTGGAGTACACACAGCTGGGACCACCCAGATTCTTTATCTGATGAGTCAGGTCTCCCACGACCCACCCAGAGGACTGAATCCCCATCCCTGGTAAAGTGCTTGGGAGTCAACCTATCCTATCAGGGACCATAGTTCCTGATGAGGGTGGGCATGTAAGACTGCCAACACTTGCCTCAAGGCAGACCCTGAAACTTAACTAACTTGCCTGTTCTCCCCTCTACCTCAAGCTGAAGCCAGAGTCACCTGAAGCCACGTTCATGGGTAGTTCTTTCTCTTTCCTATTCTGGTTCCTTCACTCCTTTTCTGTTTTCCCAAAGGTACACCCTCAATAAGCCATGGGCACATACACCCCAGATCAGACTCTACTTTTAAAGAATATAATCCAAACTAATGATATTCTTAAAAGTACATAATTGGAATATTTGATCAAGACAGGGAAACAATGAAAGACTTTCCTAAGGAGATGATCAAGTTTTAAAAATTAACAAAATGTGTTTGAAGAGAGGGAGATGGGCTTTCAGGCCAATGAAATAGCATGAGCAAAGGTCCTGTGGCTGCAGGGTACATGTTCTGTTTGGGTTTATTGCTTCTGACTGCCTGAAAATTAGTGTGTCATGAACCCACAGAGTAATAAGAGCCTGGTATGAGATGTGATGACTAGATGAGCTCAGGAACACAGAGATCCAATTTGTCTACATCCAGAGGGTTTGAAGTTACAGGGAGACATTTCAGCTCAAAAATCTGGCCATAATAGTGAGCTCTAACTCAGGAGTGGTTGCCCTGAGAATCAGTAATGAATGAGAATAAGAGAGAGAGAGCGAAGGAATTTACAAACGCCATTAGGTTGAACGTTGGGAACAGAAGAAACTTAAGCTTCCTGATTTTAAAGTTCAGTGCTTAAACAGTCAATCCCAGATGTTACTGAGGGGTAGAAAAGGTTGTTTCCTGACCCTGCCTGCTTTTCCCCAGGACCACCTCAGTGCCCTTGGACTAACCTTCTCCATGATGCTTGCTCTTTTCCTGAGAACACAGGGCCTTACAGCTCATAGGTGTCCAGTCTCACCCAACCATCAAGCACATGATGCATTGGATGCATGGGTTTTGGTATTAAAACTCTCTTGGGCCACTCATAGTTCAGACCAAATCCTGGCTCTGTATTTCCTGTTTATGTGAACTCAGATGAATTCTTTCTCTTCTCCAAGTTTTATTTCCCACGTCTTTTAAATGGTAACAGTATCTATTCTATTGAAGTTTGTTAATAATAAGTGAAATACTAAACAAAAGTGACTTGGTGTGGGGCCTATACACACTCATTAAATATAAGTTACTGTCATTTAAATTAAATTGCTAGTAAGACTCAATTCTGCTCTGTCTAGAATAGCATAGTGATTAGTAGCATGAATTCAAAACCAGTCTACCCAGATTCAGATCTTGCCTCTAACCACGTTCTAGTGTGTGACCTTCTTTGAACAAGTTTCTTAATGGCTCAGCATTTCTATTTCTTCTGTGTAAAATGGAAATAATGATAATGCCTACCTCATTAGGCTGTTGAAAGAACTCAGCAACTTAGTTGTAAAACACTTTAATTAGAACCTCTCATAGAGGATAGCAGTATATGTGAAGTATTATTAGTATTTGAAGAATTATTCATATTTCAAGTGACCATTCACTGATAGTCTGAAAAAAGGAATCTGTAGTAGTGAAAGGTCAGGGAGTCATACTGACCTCCAAAAAGTTCATTTTAAGTTGGAGGCCTTTGGTGCCTACAAAATACAACTACATGTATGAACCATAACTATTTTTATTAGATGTTTTTACTATATGTTTGTGACTCACAGTAAATATATTTATTGTGGGGTATTGGTACATAAACTTATCACTTCTTGATTCCTCTTATCTTTCTTTCCACTCCCCTCCCTTCCATCTCCTCCCATTTCTAGGTCTCCTTCCCATGTTCACAAAGTCTATTTCCTATCATCTTTCATTTTGCTCTTTAAATGATTTATACTTTGGGTTTCTCTGTAAGAGAACTCAAATGATAAGTAACCTTCTATGTCTGATTTATTTCACTTAGCATTATGGACTCAAACTGCATCCATTTTCCTACAACCGATTCCAATTTATCCCTCTTTATGTATGAGTAGTACTCCATTGTATATAACTCTCTTGGGCCACTCATAGTTCAGACCACATTGGTGGTTCTGCCTCTAAACCTCTAGATGACCCCTAGACCACTGTGGTGTAGGTATAGGAGAACAGGTTTCTAGTCACTCATGCAATCTTATGCAATAACTGGGAGAGGGAGGGAGCTGCACAGAGTGGAGACCAGTGCAAACATCCTCACCCATCTTTGTTCTTTGTCACTGAGGGAAGGGCCACATCGCTTTGTTGGAAGCCTCTTTCACAGACACTGGTAATACCAAAGCCCTTCACCAAGTTATTCTGCTACAGGCACAACCGATTTCCTTTTCATCTCTGTGTTCCAGAACTTGACACTAATCCTAATATATTGCTCTGCAAGTATTATCAAATGATAGGGCTTGTCACATTCCTGCTTCTGGGCTCCTGACCAGTTCTTTCCCATAGCCATTAAGCCAGATAGCTTCTGAGGCCGTTATGGCTTCAGTCTAAAATGTCCCCCTAAAAGTCCAATGTGTTTGAAGGTGAGGCATGATCAGAAGAGGCAGGTCACTGGGGGTGTGACATGGAAGGGTATATTCTTGTTCCCAGCTTCTCCTTCTCTCTCTGCTTCCTGACTCCCATGGGATGAGCAGCTTTCCTCTGCAGCAGTCCTTCCACCATGTTGCTGCTGCCTTGAAGTCTGCTGATCATGGACTGAACTGGCTAAAACCATGAGCCACAATAAACCTCTCCACCTTTAAATTGTACAGGTCAGGTATTATATCCCAGGGGTGACAAGAAAGTGTCTAAGATAGACCCTAAATTGAAACATTCTTCAGGGGCTTCTTGAATTTCTAAATCATGGCTGTGACATCTTTATCTGTGATTGTCAGTGGTCTCAGAAGAGGATCTTGGCAATATTCAAGGCAACACTCTGAACTCATCCAGCACAGAACTCAGATAGATCCAGCAAGGTAACACATGCAACAAAGCTCTAACCTGATAGAACGCCATTTCAGCTTGTCTAACTTTTATAAGAGAGGCTCTTAGATCATTTCTCTGAGTCTTACGGTATGTTAATAATACCCCAGTATATTTAAGGAATCTCCATCATTTCTTCACAGTGTCACTAATAATTTTTGCTATGACTTCTTATGTGTAATTCAAGATAGCATGGTCAGACATCCATCTGACACTTGTCTCTCTATTTCAAAATGGCATAAAGTATAGAAACATGGGTGTAACACCTTAAAGATAGTCCATTCCATTTTATGCTTTCATGTACTTCAAGTTAATCCCCACAAATATTTAGAAGAATGTTCCTGCCATTTTACAGAAGAGAACACTGAGACTCAAGGATGTTGAGTGGCATGTGCAAGGAGCCATAGCTTTCCTCAGTAGCAAATTGAGTTCAAATTTGATTGAAGAAAATAATTGAGATAGTTCTAAAAAAATAAATACAAAGAAGGATGATGCCTGAGGCAAGCCTCAAACCACCTTACATGAAAACTATAACAGGGCAACAATGGGGGCGTGAGGCAAAGTTGAATTTTTCAACAGCTCCCATATCCTAAAAGACGAGCTAGGCCACTATCAGTTTGCTCTTCTAGAGCAACCACAAATCCTGCCATTCATTCAGCCAACCATTCTTCACTGAGGACAAGACACTGTGCCAAATGCTGGGGAATCAAAGGTTGATGTTTCTATGACATTTAAATCCATGGGACTGCACAAGAATCAAGAAAATCATTGGATTACAAAGGGATGCGGTAAGTCTTATTATAGGAATATTTGTGTGTGTGAGGTCAGGAACACCAGAAGCAGGCATTTACCCCAGCTTGAAAAGGTCAACAAAGCTTCAGAGAGATGTTATTGAAACTGAGTACTACAAGGATTAAGTGGAGATTGCCAAATGGTTGAGGGGAGGAGGAGAAGGAGGGTGATCCAGGCAATGCGAAAATCTTGGCAAAGGAAGGGGGCTTATAATTGCACAGCATACTGAAGGAACTGCAATTGTAAATGGGAAGAGGACCAGTTCATAAAAAGTCATGTCTGTCATGCTAGAGAGTTGGAACTTGATCTTGAAGATAACATATAATGATGAATAATTTTATTTTTAAATGGAAACTAAGTGATCATATTTCCATTCTAGAAAGTCGACTGTGGAAGATTGTTTAGAAGAGACAGTACATTCACAGAACAGTTAAAAACAATGGCACTCAAATAAGTGAGAAAAGATCAGAGTTTAAATTAAGGAAGCAGAAGATACAGTGGAATTGTTTGAATTGTATTCAGAAATTAGAAAATATTAGGTTGACTTATGTCAGATTTAGGAGAGAGAATGATAAAAACTAACTCGCAGATTTCCAATGAGCAAATGGGAATATGGTACCATTCTGTAAGATGGGGAGTGGTTGGCATAGTATAGAAGGTAATTAACTGAGGTGGAACATGTTGAATAGGAAATGCAGGTGGGACATGTAGGTAAAATGTTAACAATTAGTGATAAATAAGAATTGGAAGCCTAGGAAAGAGAACTCAAATGGGATCATACATTTTGGAATCACTGGTAGATGGTAGCTGGAGTCCTTGTTATGGATGAGATAAGCCAGGGAACACACACTAACAGAAAAAGAGAACGAGACTGAGAACAGATTTGGAAAACAACAACAGTTCAGAGAGTAGACAAAAAAGTGGGGAGAAATGTGCCAGAGACATGAAAGAAGTGACTAGTGAAAGGAGGAAAAGTAGGGAAGAGAGTGAAACACCAGGAGCATACAAGAGAAGAAAAGCAAGCAACAGAGCCAACGTTTACTGAGCTACAACTACATATGCAGCCAGACCAGGAGTTTTACCTATGTTATGTCACTTAATGCTCCTGGAAAAATTCCATGAGTAAGGTATTAGTATTCTGATTTAACTAATATGAAAATTTTGGCTCCAAAGGGTGAAATAAGTTGTCCAGGTTTGTGTAGCTACTAACTGATATGAAATTCCAGACAGATCTTGATAACTCCAAAGCCCTAATACTCTTTCCATACCATAAATTGTTTCAGAAAAGTCAAATCAAATAGGAATTGAAAAGAGCTAAATGAATGTGAGAAGTCATGGTCCAGGCAGGGGTGAAACTTCGTTGCTATGAATTACAAATGAATAGAAAGTAAACAAACAGAGACAATGAAAGAATAATCTTTTAAAGAAAACCACTCCTATGTATTCAACAAGCACTTCAAAATACTTTTCACTACACCTACAAGGTGTTATGTGCTGTTTAGGAACTGGAAATACCACATCACTGACCTCCAGGAGCTAGTATGGGGATGGGAGACAAACACTTAGCCTATGATAGCAAACACAAAATACATGTCAACTGATGGTAAAACTCTAAGAAAAGAAACAAAGCATGTTAGTCAGTTTTCAACTGCTGTGACAAAATACCTGAGATAATCAACTTATAAGGGGGAAATGTTTGTTGTATTTCATGGTTTCAGAATACTCAGTCCATGATTCCTAGGCCTTGAATGTTTTGGGCCTGTGGCAAAACAGAATACCATGATGGTGACCACATGGTAGAGCAACGACACTCATCACATGGTGTCTTGGTTACTCTTCACTCGTTGCTGAGACAAAACACCTGACACTCAAAATTAGGGAAGGAAAGGTTTATTTAGCTTACAGTTTTTGGAGGCTTCAGTCCACAATCAGCTGGCTCGAAGGCAGGGTGGCATGGCACAGGAACAACACTTCAAGGCAGCAACCAAGCAAAAGCAGCCAGAGTAAAAGGGGGAGCCGAGCAAGCCTCTTCTCTTCCCTTATATAGTACACAGGACACCCCCCCCCCCAGGGTGGGTGTAGCATTCACACACATCTTTGCCTTCCTTTGCACAGGATGAGGATGTTTACAAAGTAAGAACCCTGGCTCCCTGCTGAGTCTCTCAGCTAAACTTTTGACCTTCTCAAATTGACACAATGGCCAGGTAACTGCTTATGCTCTGCACCCCAGGATGTAGAGCTGCTGCCTTACTTAATTAAGCTTCTAGACTTCTCAAGTTGACACAATGTATAAACCATAACACATGGTAATCTGGGAGGAACAGATGGTGGAAGAGAGAGCGGGGTGAGGGGGCTGGAGTCTCAGTATAAGCTTCAAGGGTACATGCGCAATGACCTAACTTCCTTTCACTGGACCCTAACTTCTAAAAGTTCCATCATTTCCCAATAGCACAAGGGGTTGGGAACCAAGTCTTCAACACATGTTGTTTGGGGGACATTTTAATCCAAACGTAACTGTCAGAAAGCAGATTGTGAGGTGAAAGAGAAGACATAGGTTTTTAGGAAAAAAATGGTCTCTCTTAAAACAACATTTGAGCAGACACTTGAATGAAGTACTTGAATAAGCAAGGCATAACCCCAACCCTGGGGAAAGGTAGCAGCAAGACAAATACCCAGAGGCAGGATTCCACCTGTGTGCTCCAGGACCTGAGAGGAGGCCAGTATGGAGCGAGCAATAGAAGTGAGATTAGTAGATACTACAGTGTGTAGGACCCTGAATGTCATGGCAAGAAATATGGGTTTTATTCTGCATGCAATAAGAATTCATGGGAGGTAAGAAATGCTGTCTTTCATCATTCATTCCAGAAAGGGAGGTTACTGGATGCCCCTATCCTTACCTCTCTTCTAGCTAGAGCAATCTGGAGGAATAGCATAGCAGTGATTAGTAGAACAGCCACTGGAGCAGGGTCACTACACTGTGGGACAATAAGTGGCCTCCACAGCCATGACTTTAGTCATCAACACATCCATGGTCTTGACACGGTGTGGCATTCATCATAACCACCACATGTAGGAAAGCCCTGGGTACTGCTATTGGAAATCTGAATTTCTGCTCATTATTGTCACACAGACGGAGGGAAGAGCAACAGATATATTTAGATAACAGGAACCAAAAAAGGAATGAAACTCTTCAAAAGTCAGAACTTTGAACAGTCTCAGAGATATGCTATGTCCCAATGTGGCTTCAGAGATCAAACTCTAATCCTCTGTTCAGAGACAAAGGTTTACAGGGTGTGTGAGCACAAGCCCTGCACAGCCCCACGCGCTCCTAATGCAGGGAGTTAATTTTAGTCATGAACTCCACAGTACAGAGATTCCAAACAGCATCCTGCACCCAGGATCTGCAGCTGACCATATTCAGCCTCCCCCACATCCCAGGAAGATTACATGTAAAGGAAATAACAGTCTCAGGAGATAGCCTCAGTCATAGGAAGAAGTTCGGGAACCAGTCTTCCCACATAGGACCATTTATTAGGATTTTGCTACCACCCTTGATGGGAATATCAGTTGACATCATTAATAGTGGATGTGACCTCCCTTCCATCTGAAGGGGCCCAGCTGAACAGGAAACTTGTCCCTCAAGGGGATTTTCTTAATGTGTAGCATACAGCAAAGGGTTGCATACACACTGAGAACCTACAAGCACCAGGGGCAGTGAAGTCCCTCCTGCCCATAAATGGTGTGACCCTGTTATTAGCAGACATTGTCATGTACAGTACCTCTTTCTCTCCTTAGTCATGTCTTGAAATGATCATCTGATTTTTTTTTTCACCCAACAGCAAGGGCTTCACCCCAGTCAGAAGGAACTATTTCAGAGATTTTGTTTCCTTGTTAAGTTTAATACCACCATGAGTACTACTTTTGTATTACCTAGTGTGCAATTCTGGAGACTGCCCTCAAATCACAGGTCCATATCTGTGACATGATCTGTAGCACAACTGTTTCTTAATCTAGGCAGTCAGCTAACTATCTTGTCCTATTTAAAGTCTTCAAATAATCTTATTGTAAATGGAAATTCAAAAATTTAATTATTGCATATGGTATACATTTTTAAATTTCACTTTCTTCTTTCTGCTAGGTTTGAATTAATTGCATCATAGCCAAGTGGCGTGTGTAGTATGTTCCCATCACACTCTATATTCATCTCGCACAGCACTTAATGACCTTCCCTAATATCATTCTGTTTACTTGTTCCTTATTAAATTGTTTGGACATCACAAAGCACATAGTATGAAGGAACGACATTGAAGGTACCATGATATTAGCAAACGTGGTTTTGCTCATCCTCTTAAGGACTGGAAAAGTCTTGTGTTTGGTGAGAGAAATTTTAAAGGAAGATATAGTGAGCTCACCAATTGCAGCTGTCAGTCATTTTAGGAGCACTTTAAGAGGGCAGAAAGCCCGAAAGTGTTCTCAGCCTTAAAACTATGGGAGAATGGATTTTGGCCAAACATAAGAAAAGTCAGAGAGCAAATGAAAAACTCACACTTACCCAGAAAATAAAGATGATACTTTCTATAATACCTTTGCAAAACTCAGCATGGTATGATTTCTTTAACACATATATACTCACTTTTTTCTTTTTGCCTCTTTCTTGTTTTTATAATTACAAAAGTAACAACATGTACAAAATTTAAGCATATGAAAATAGATAATTAAAACACAAAAGTCCTCAGGTTTCAAAAGATAAGCCTATGTTTTGATTCCACCCAATTCCTATTTGATATGAGGCTTTACTAAGGGACCTTTAAAGGAAATCAAACAGCAGTGGCTTATGCCTGTTATCCTAGCTACATGAGAGGCTGAGGTTACAAGATTGCAAGTTGGGGGCCAGTCTGAGCAATTTAGCAAGACCCTGTCCCAAAATAAAATTAAAAGGACTGGAGATGTCGCTCAGTAGTAGATTGGGTGCCCAGCAAGTGTGAGGCCCCAGGTTCAGTCCCAGCACTGCAGAAAAGGAAGCGAACCATTCTGTACGTTTGCTCCCTTTCATTCTTTAAACAAGAGCGTCAATTCCGTGAGGACCAGAATCAGTGTGTGTCATTCACTTGCCTATGCCTAGCACCAGAACCAGCCCCAGCACATGGTAGGTGCTCTGCAAATACTTGTGATGTGAATAGTCACATAATAGACTCCCATCGTGTGCCAAGTGACAATTCTATGTCTTCAGTAGATTCAGCAGTGGAAAGTTAGGTGAAGTCTCCTCTCCTGAAACTTAGGGAATATGCAAAATGACCCTTTGTCCCCATTTGTGTGAAGCCATGGACCTACATTCTAATTTTGCTCTCTTTTCTCATCCTTATCTTCCCTTTACCCTCATCTCTCCAGAATGATTACCTGAACATACTCCAATGATACTCCTACCTGTGTGGTCCCCATCACTGGCACCAGTGCCCTTCCTTATACTTACTCCATCAAAGCAGTTGTCGCACTAAATGCCCTCATTTTCTTCCTCCTTCCCCATTAGACAATATATTACTTGAGATGGGGAATACAATTTTTTAAATTTTTCTATCATCTTCATATTTGTACAAACCATAGATCATCAGAGATGTTGAATCAATGAACAAATGATTGAAGAGCATATTGTCACACGCAGCCATGGAGTCACTGTACCAACAGAGATTTAATTAGAATGTGTGGTTCTTGTGATGGGAATTTGAGGAATGGGGCAAATGAGATTCTCTGGGTCCCTCTTACATCCTGGAAAGACAGCTGTTTCTTTGGTTATGCATGAGAGAACGCTGAAAAGACTGATGGTCCTTTCTATTTCTCTGTGGTCCTCGTGAGCCCTAAATTGAATACTTGATTTATGCTTGACCCAACTCAGGGGACTTAAGAAATTTTTTCCATTTAGATTTCATTGTTTACTTTTTTTCCCTGAGCTTTATTCTTCCCTCACTGGTTGTGCAGGATTTTTTAAATTGATACATAAAATTATACATACTTATGGGCTACAGTGTGATATTTTAATATATGTGTATAATGTGCAATGATCCAATTTGAGAAATCATATCCATCACCTAAAAAATTTGTAATTTCTTTATAGTAAAAAACATTCTAAGTCCTCTCTTCCAGCTGTTTTGAAATACACATTATTATTGTTTTTAACTAATCACCCTGATATGCAGTTTTGAAGAAAGTCATTAAATGCACAGCTCTTTGACGATAAGAGCGACTGATGTAAAATTATGTAGGGCAACACAGGTTTCCTTATCTAAACTCCTCAAACCATCTAAACTGCAAGGAGAAACTAAATTCTGTTATGAAGAAAACCTTGCGTTCTCCATTCCCTTAAAGCTAGATAGAATCCATGTCTCTCAGTTGCAAATTTTGTTTTCTTTTGTATTCTACGTTTCTTTTTCCTCAAGGGAAACATATACTCACTTTTTTAGCTGCCTCATAGAGTCATGCTGGAAACTGAGATGAATCATCAAGTTTCCGCAGCAGCTATAGAGAAACCTGAGCCGGGCAGCTGAGTGCTTGTATGTAGAGGACATGTAACACCCATTCTACCCAGACATAGCTAGTTTATTTTCCATAGCATTTTAAAACTGGGCTTGGTACCACCATTCATCCTATTTATAGTTTAACATGCAACATAATATTTACTCTAGACTCCAATAGGAATGCTTCTTATAAATGTCAGTGGATTATTTACTATGGTAAACTAATTAGTTACATAAGTGCTTCCCTTTTCAGGGCAGATGAGGAAACTGTTAATGCTTCTTGGATTAACCACGTGCTATTTTCCTTTGAAGTTCTTTTACATTTAAGATAGTTATTATAAGACTGCACAACTTTACATGCACGGTACATCTGTTACTTAAGTGATGTGAAGCGTTTTCATTTTAATTCACATGGTGAAAAGGACAACAGGATGTGGATGTCGTGCACTTAAGTCAACATTGAATCATTGCAATTTGAACATGAGAAAAAAATCAGCATTCCACGTTGATGTTCTTGACTAGGTACTTTAAATTCATACTAACTTTGAGAAATAGATCAAATATGCAAAATGGTTGTAAATGAAAAAAATACTAAAGGTTCATAATCTCAGGAACTTCTTTGGTGGTAGAAGGCAATTTTCTTGCTGGACTTCTCTGAAATTCAGATCAATGATGACAGTAAATAGTGAATGATATCGATGTTTGGAGATTCTGAAAAGGTGTCTAGTACAACTAGAAAATTCTATAGAATTAATAAATTACACAAGTGATAAATGTGAGGACAGGGCTTCTGAAATACAGGACAAAATAGTAAATTCAGTGAATTACTCAGAGGGATTTTTAAAATGCTAAGGTAATAGGAAAAAGTCATCCAACAGTTATTACATTAGATGATGCTAAGAAGATGAACTTAAGGCTAAAAAGAGTTAGAGAGAATCTAGAATAGCATACATGGAAAACAATCTGTTTACAGAAATCGTAATAAAAACTTTACAAGTATAAGGAAAGTTTCCA
>RJWM01027648.1:0-18996 GCA_004363535.1 Dasyprocta punctata | reverse complement strand
ACAACAGTGGAGAAGAGTTCCTTTTTCCCCAGAGCCCCTCCAGCATTTGTTGTTGGTTGATTTTTTAATCTTGGCCATTCTTTCTGGAGTGAGATGGATTCTCAGCATTGTTTTAATTTGCATTTCCCGAATGACCATTGATGTTGAACATGTTTTCATCTATTTATTTGCCATTTGTATTTCTTTCTCTGAGAAGTGTGTATTCATCTCAGATGCCCATTTTTGGACTGTGTCCTTGAATTTTAGGGGCCTGATTTCTTTTAAATCTTTATATGTTTTAGATAGAAGTCCTTGGTCTGATGGACAATTGGCTAAGATATTTTCCCAGTTGGTGGGTTTTCTTTTCACTCTATTGGAGATTTCCTTTGACATGCAAAAACTTTTTAGTAAGATGAGATCCCAGTTGTTGATTCTGGGAAGTGTTTCCCGTGCAATTTGATTTTTGTTCATGAACTCTCTGCCTATTTCTATGTCATCAAGATCTTTACCTACTCTGTCTTCTAGGAAGTTTAGTGTCTCTGTTTTAATATTCAGATCTTTGATCCATTTTGACTTTATTTTAGTGCATGGTGATAGGCATGGATCTTGTTTTAGTTTATGGCATATAGAAAACCAGTTTTTCCAGCACCATTTATTAAAGAGGCTGTCTTTCTTCCAATGTACATGTTTGGCCCCTTTGTCAAAGGTGAGGTGGCTAAGTGTGTTTGTAGTTGTGGCTGTATCTTCTAATATATTCCATTGATCTTCAGGTCTGTTTTGATTCCAGTACCATGCTGATTGTATCACAGTAGCTGTGTAGTATAGTTTCAAGTCGGGGATTGTGATGCCTCCTGCCTTCCCTTTGTTGCCCAGAATTGCCTTTGCTATTCTAGGTCTTTTCTGGTTCCAGATGAATTTCAGGAATGCTTTCTCTAGCTCTGTGAGGTAAGCAAGTGGTATTTTGATTGGGATTGCACTAGATCTGTATAATAATTTTGGGAGAATGGCAATTTTCACAATGTTTGTTCTACCTATCCATGAACAGGGACTATCTTTCCATTTTGTGAAATCTTCTACTTCCTTCTTTAGAGTAATGTAATTTTCACTGTATAGGTCTTTTACTTCCTTTGTTAGGTTTATTCCTAAGAATTTCATTTTTTTGGATATTATAGTGAAGGGTGGGGTTTCCCTTATTTCTCTCTCAGTGACTTTGTTGTTTGTGTACAGGAATGCTATTGAGTTTTGAGTGTTGACCTTGTATCCAGCTACATTACTGAATTTGGTTACTACTTCTAAATGTCTTCTAATTGATTTTTGGGGGTCTTCTATATAGAGTAGCATATCATCTGCAAATAATGATAATTTCACTTCTTCCTTTCCTGTCCTTATTCCCTTTATTTCTTTCTCTTGTCTAATTGCTCTGGCTAATATTTCCAGAACTATATTGAATAGGAGTGGTGATAATGGAAATCCTTGTCTTATTCCTGATTTTAGGTTGAAAGTTTTCAGTTTTTCTCCATTTAATAAGATGTTAGCTGTTGGTTTATGATATATGGCTTTTATTTGCTCGAGATAGAGACCATTTATTCCGATTTTCTGTAGGGTTTCTATCATGAATGGGTGTTAGATTTTGTCAAAAGCTTTTTCTGCATCTATTGAGATGATCATGTGGTTCTTGTCCTTGGCCCTGTTGATATGGTGGATTACATGTATTGATTTCCGTATGTTGAACCATCCCTGCATTCCTGGGATGAATCCCACTTGATCATGGTGTATAATCTTTCTGATAACTTGCTGTATTCCATTTTCCAGTATTTTATTGAGGATTTTTGCTTCTATGCTCATCAAGGAGATTGGTCTGTAATTTTCTTTTTGGTTGGGTCTTTCTCTGGTTTTGGTATTAGGGTAATACTTGTTTCCAGGAATGAGTTAGGGAGATGTACTTCCCTTGCAATTTCATTGAAGAGTTTGTGGAGTGTTGGCATTAAGTCTTCCCTAAATTTCTTGTAGAATTCAGCAATGAATCCATCAGTGCCCAGGCTTTTCTTTGTTGGTAAGGTCCTAACTACATTTTAAATTTCATTAGCTGAAATTGGGTTATTCAGCAGCTTTATATCTTCTTGATTCAGCTTAGGTAATTCATAGGTTTCTAGGAATCTGTCCATTTCTTCTGTGTTATCGAATCTATGTGAGTAAATGTTTTTGAAGTAGGTGTTGATGATCTTCTGTATTTCCACAGGGTCTGTAGTGATTTCGCCCTTTTCATTTTTTATTGCATGAATTTGAGTTTTTTCTTTCCTCTTTTTGATAAGGTTGGCTAGGGGTTTATAAATTTTATTTACTCTTTCGAAGAACCAAATCTTCAGTTAATTAATTCTTTGTACTGTTTTCTTAGTTTCAATTGCATTAATTTCTGCTCTAATCTTAATAATTTCCTCCCTTCTTTGGGCTTTGGACTTGACTTGCTCTTCTTTTTCTAGAAGTTTGAGGTGCAGCATTAGGTGGTTTGTGTGTGTTCTTTCCATTTTTCTGATGTGAGAGTTTAGTGCTATAAATTTCCCTCTGAGGACTGCTTTCATTGTAACCCACAGGTTCTGGTAATTTGTATTTGCATTTTCATTGAATTGTAGATATTGTTTAATTTCTTCTTTAACTTCTTCTGTGACCCATTGGTTATTTAGGTGAGTATTATTTAATTTCCATGTGTTTATGCAGTTATTGTAGGGTTTTTTGTCATTCATTTCCAATTTTACTGCGCTATGGTCAGATAATATGCATGGAATTATTTCAGTTCCTTTTCATTTACTTAAGCATGTTTTGTGGACCAGTATATGATGTATTTTAGAGAATGACCCATGTGCAGCTGAGAAGAATGTGTATTCTGATGTTGATGGGTGGAATACACGGTACACATCTACTAGGTTCATTTGTTCACAATTCATTTCTGTTATTTCTTTGCTGATTTTTTGTTTGGTTGATCTGTCTCTCTGTGACAGTGGGGTGTTAAGGAGCCCTCTTATAACTGTATTATTGTTTATTTGGTTTTTCATGTCTGTTAAGAATTGTCTTACATAGTTGGGTGTTCCCATATTCGGTGCATATATATTTATGATTGTAATCTCTTCCTCTTGAAGTTTTCACCTAACGAGTATGTGGTGACTTTCTTTATCTCTTTTGATCATTCTCGGTTTGAAGTTCATATTGTCTGCAAACATAATAGCTACCCCTGCTTTTTTCTTGGTTTTTGCTGCATGGAGTATTGTTTTCTAGCCTTTGATTTTTAGTCTGTGAGTTTCCTTTTGAGTGAAATGTGTTTCTTGTACACAGCATATTGTTGGGTTTTGTTTCTTAACCCACTCTGCTAGTCTGTTTCTTTTTATTGCTGAGTAGAGACCATTTACATTGATTGATATAACTGATATGTACTGGCTCATCCCTGTCATGATATCTTTCTGTTGTTGGTTTTCTACATTTTCTGTTAAATTATTTGCCCTACTTAGTCATTTCCTTTTGTTGTTGTTCTGAAGATTGTAGCTATCTTCGTCTCTTTCTAGAATGTCTTTCAGAACTCTTTGTAGTGTTGGTTTGGTGGCCATAAATTTCTTCAGTTATTTTTTGTCATGGAAGTATCTTATTTCTCCATCAATTTTTAAGGATAGTTTTACAGCGTACATCGATCTGGGTTGCAAGCTGTTTTCTTTCAGGATTTGAAATACTTCACTCCAAGCTCTTCTTAACTTAAAGGTTTGTGTTGAGAAGTCTGCCATGATTCTGATAGGCTTTCCTTCATAGGTGATCTGTTTCTTTTCTCTCTGATAGCTTTTAGTATTTTGTTCTTGTGCTGTATTTCTGATACCCTTATTATTATATGTCTAGGTGAAGATTTATTTTGGATATGGTTAATTGGGGTTCTGTATGCCTCAGTTACTTGTATTTCAGATACTCTTCCCATGTTTGGAAAGTTTTCTGCTATTATTTCTGTGAATAGTCTTCGGAGGTCATTAGTATTGACCCCTGCTTTTTCATTTATGCCTATTAATCTTATGTTATTTCACTTGGCATCGTCTTGCAGCTGTTGAATTGTTGTTTCTTGGTTTCTTACTATTTT
Organism: Dasyprocta punctata; assembly: GCA_004363535.1. Lineage (NCBI taxonomy): Eukaryota > Metazoa > Chordata > Mammalia > Rodentia > Dasyproctidae > Dasyprocta > Dasyprocta punctata. The sequence goes on along the minus strand of RJWM01027648.1, from coordinate 14,909 downwards.
TAAGAGATATTTTCTTTCATGGCCATGATCTCCCATGCTGTCAAGATCTGACATTCTATCTTCAGCTTCATTCAAGTGGTTTTTCAACCTTTCCGTGGAATTTTTCATTTCCTGCATTTTCCTTTCCATCTGTTTCATGCATTCTGTTTGTGTCTTACATTGTTCATTCAAAGTTTCGATCATTTTCTTAAGTTCTTCTATTTTTTTATCTTGCTCTTCTTTAGATACACACATTTCTTTAATAATGATTCTCATTTCATTTTTTAGCTGAGAGAATATTTCTGATTTGAGTTTCTCTATAGCTTCACTGAACTGTTTCTTTACTGCATTTTCTATCATTTCAGAAAGTTCAGTTGTGTGAGTCCCACCGTCATCCATTTCAGTTTCTCTTGGGTTTGTTCTCAGTGGGCTGGGTGATTGAGACCGTTTTGTGGTCTTTCATTTTGTCATTTTCTTCTGGGACCTGTGTGGCTCTGTGTCCTGCAAGGCTGACTGGGCATTCCCCTTGTGGGATTGTGTGTTGTGCTGAGTTGCAGGACCGGGTAGAGCTGGATCTTGTGAGCAGCTAGTGAGGGTGCACTCCCAGAGTGTGTGGGTGGAGCCTCCACCTTACTGGGTGGGGGACTAGGCCTCCCGGTCCCAGGCCTCCCGGTCCCAGGCAGTTAGGCAGAGCATACCCTGGAGTGTGGTGCCACCTGGACCCTGAGTCTGGCTGCAAGGAGTTCAGAGCCTCTGGTGTGCCAGGTAAGCCTGGGCGGGTCCCAGGCCTACAGTGCTGTAGTCTTGCCCCTGGCTGGGTGGGCCCATGAGCTCTAGGACCCAGCACACAGGCCACTCCACTGAAGAATGGAACTCATGCATGCTCTGTGCTCTGGTGTGGAGAACCCAAGCTCTCCTAGGCCCTGTAGCTATGCTGGTCAGTCCCTGATGAGCAGCTCTGGGGTCCTGGGCTGGGCTGGGCTCAGTACCTCGGTGTCCTGCGAGGCTGGCCAGGTGCTCCTCTGGTGGGTTGTGCTGAGTTGCGGGACAGGGTAGAGCTGGATCCTGTGCGCAGCTAGTGAGGATGCCCTCCCGGGGTATGTGGGTGGAGCCTCTGCTTTACTGGGTGGGGATCGAGGCCTCTGGGTCCCAGGCAGCTAGGCAGAGAATACCCTGGAGTTTGGCACCATCCAGACCCTGAGTCTGGCTGCCAACCCATTGATTTTTTAGGAGAGTGTTATTTAATTTCCTAATATTCTTGTGAATTTTTGTCATTAATCTCCAAATTTATTGCACTATGGTTGGATAATATGCATGGAATTATTTCAGTTCCTTTGCATTTACTTAAGCATGTTCTGTGGACTAGAATATGATCTATTTTAGAGAATGAGCCACATGCAGCTGAGAAGAATGTGTATTCTGATGTTGATGGATGGAGCACTTGGTACACATCTACTACGTTCATTTGTTCACAAGATTGATTCAGTTTTGTTATTTCTTTGCTGATTTTTTGTTTGGTTGATCTGTCTCTCTGTGACAGTGGGGTGTTAAGGTCCCCCGTTATAACTGCATTATTGTTTATTTAGTTTTTCATGTCTTTTAAGATTTGTCTTACATAGTTGGGCGCTCCCATGTTCGGTGCATATATGTTTATGATTGTAATCCCTTCCTCTTGAAGTTTTCCCCTAACAAGTATGTAGTGACCTTCCTTATCTCTTTTGATCATTCTTGATTTGAAGTTCACATTGTCTGCTAACAAAATAGCTACCCCTGCTTTTTTCTGGGTTCCTGTTGCATGGAGTATTGTTTTCCATCCTTTTTTTAGTCTGTGAGTTTCCTTTTGAGTTAAATGTGTTTTTTGTACACAGCATATTGTTGGATTTTGTTTCTTAACCCACTCTGCCAGTCTGTTTGTTTTTATTGGTGAGTTGAGACCATTTACATTGATTGATATAGCTGGTATGTACTGACTCATCCCTGTCATGATATCTTTCTCTTGTTGGTTTTCTATGTTTTCTGTTTAATTATTTGCCCTGCTTAGTGGTTTCCTTTTGTTGTTGTTCTTAAGATTGTACTTATCTTTGTCTATTTCTATAATGTCTTTCAGTACTCTTTGTGGTGTTGGTTTGGTGGCCATGAATTTCTTCAGTTGTTCTTTGTCATGGAAATATCTTATTTCTCCATCAATTTTTAAAGATAGTTTTGCAGGATACATCAATCTGGGTTGCAAGTTGTTTTCTTTCAGGATTTGAAATACTTCACTCCAAGCTCTTCTTGACTTGAAAGTTTGTGTGGAGAAGTCTGTCATGATTCTGATAGGCTTTTCTTCATAAGTGATCTGTTTCTTTTCTCTGACAGCTTTTAGTATTCTGTTCTTGTGTTGTATTTCTGATACCCTAATTGTTATATGTCTGGGTGAAGATTTATTTTGGTTATGGTTAATTGGGGTTCTGTATGTCTCACTTATGTGTGTATCAGATTCTCTTCCCATGTTTGGAAAGTTTTCTGCTATTATTTCTGAAAATAGTTTTCACAGGCCATTAGTATTGACCCCTGCTTTTTCATTGACACATATTAATCTCATGTTGTTTCTCTTGGCATCATTTTGCAGCTGTTGAATTGTTGTTTCCTGGTTCCTTGTTATTTTTAAGAGATCTTTTCTTTCATGATCGTAAGCTTCCATGCTGTCTTCAAGGTCTGAGACTGTATCTTCAGCTTCATTGAAGCAGTTTTGCCAACTTTCAGTGAAATTTTTATTTCCTGAATTTCCTTTTGAATTTGTGTCATGCATTCTATTTGTGTCTTATTTTGTTCATTGAAAGTTTCCATCATTTTCTTGTTTTTCTATTTTTTATATTGATCTTCTTTAGATACACACAGCATTTCTTTCATAACATTTGTCATTTCATTTTTTAACTGAGAGATTATTTCTGATCTGCTTTCCTCTATAGCTTCATGGAGTTGTTTCTTTACTTCAGTTGCTATCATTTTAGAAAGTTCAGTTGTGTGATTCTCAGTGTCTTCCATTTCAGTGTCTCTTGGGTTTGTTCTCTGTGGGCTGGGGGACTGAGACTGCCTCTTGCTCTTTTGTTCTGTCATTTTCTTCTGGGACCTGTGTGGCTGGCCAGACAGCCTCCTGATGGATTGCACTGAAACACTGTGTTGGTTAGAGCTTCAATCCTCCAATATTCCCATGGCCAGCCAGGGCACACCTCCAGACTGTGGCACTTGATCCTTGTGCTCTGTGGTCTGTGAGGCTGGCCATGTGTTCCCCTGATGCACTTCGTTGGGTTACTCTAGACTCCTGGGTTGGACAAAGTTTGTATCCTCCCTGCAGCTAGCAGGGGCACACCCCCCTGGAACTTTCTGCCAGGGCCTAGAATTTGACTGTGTAGCATTCAGGACCTCCACAACCCAGGTGGCTAGCAGAGACACACCCCTGGGGTGTTGCACTGGGGCCTCATGCCTGGCTGGGTGGAGTTTGGCATCTCTGGGACCCAGGTGGCTAGGCAAAGTGCACCCTGGAATGTGGCACCACCAGGACCTTGTGACTGGCTGCAAGGAGTTCAGAGCCTCTGGAGTGAGGTCCAAGCCAGGGCCTGCCCCTAGCATATGGTGCTGGGGTCTTGCTCCTGGCTGGGTGGAGTTAACAACCTCCAGGACCTGCTGCCTGGTCACACCCCTGAACAGTGGAGCTCGTACCTTTTGTCCTAATGGGCAAAGCACAAATTCTCCAAGGCCCTGCAGCTACACTGACTGTTCCCTGATGAGCAGCTCTGGGGCTCTGGGCTGGGCTAGGCTTGGTACTTTTTTGTCCTGTGAGGCTGGCCAAGTGTTCCCCTGATGGTTTGCAGGATGCTGGGCTGGGCAGAGCTCGATCCTCTGTGAAGCTAGTGAGGGCTCACTCCTGGACCTTCCACCTTCCTGAGTGGTGTTTGGAATCTCTCAGACCCAGGCAGCTAGGAGGACCACACCCTAGAGTGTGGCATTACCAGGACCTTGTGTCTGGCTGCAAGGAGTTCAGAGCCTCTGGAGCATGGGGCAAGCCCAGGTGTGCCCCCAGTGTATGGTGCTGGGACCTTGCTCCTGGCTGGGTGGAGTTCACAACCTTCCAGGACCTGCTCCCTGGCTGCATTCCTGAACAATGGAGCTCACATCTTGTGTTCTAATGGGCAGAGCTCACATTCTCCAAGGCCCTGCAACTACACTGGCTGCTCCCTGATTAGTGGCTCTGGGGCTCAGGATGGGGCTGGGCTCAGTACCTCTGTGTCCTGGAGGCTGGCCAGGTGTTCCTCTGATGGATTGTGCTGGGACACTGTACTGGGCAGAGCTCAGTCCTCTGTGCAGCTAGTGAGGGTTCACTTCTGGAGTGTGGCACCAGAACTTTCACCTTAAGGGGTGGAGTTTGGAATCTCCGGGACCCAGGCAGCTAGGTGGAGTGCACCCCAGAGTGTGGCACCACCAGGAGCTTGAGTCTGGCTGCAGCTATTAGGAATTCTATATGCTTCATTTATTTGTATGTCAAATTCTTAATCCATGTTTGGGAAATTATCTGCTATTATTTCTGTAAAGAGGTTTTGTATGACTTTTGTGCTGTCTTTAGGTTTTTCCTTCACTGCAGTCAATCTTATGTTGTTCTTTTATGCTACATCTCATAGGTGTTGGATTATTTTTTCCTAGTCTCTTGCTATTTTTAAGATATTTTTCTTTTCTTGGTCATTGGGTTCAATCCTGTTCTCTATCTCTGATATTCTATGCTCACCTTTATTCAGTCTATTCCATATACTTTCAATGGAGTTTTTAACATTCTGGATTTCTGTATGGACCTGCTTCATGGATTCTTTTTCTTTCCTATGTTGAGCATTCATGATTTCCATCATTTTCCTAAGATCCTTTAATTTTATCTATGTGTGTCCAACCCAAGAATCTTCCTTCCCAATGTACTGATGATGAGAATTTGCTATCTATTTGGTTTGGCATCCAGTCCTTTGGTACTGGACTACAGTGATAGTTATGACCCCAGACAATCACGGTGTTGCCATACACAGGAGAAAAACTGATTATAACAGGTATGACATTCTGGCTAATGTAGTACAGTTATCAATTACGATAGTGTCAACCACAGCCTGGTTACTGACAAACTCTAGTAACTATTAACCTGATGGTAGCAAATTCTACAGCTATATAACAAAATCCTACATATACCAGGAACTTGTATGCAATGATTCATCCTTGGTGGAGTGACTTTATTCTGTCATGGGGGGGCTTGTTTAAGAGCAATATGGGGCAATGCAGAGAGATTAATGAGGTGAAATACAGTAGGAGCTAGGCTGGAGGGCAAAGATTGATCACCCAACTTTTGGAAAATGAGGACACAGGAGATATAGAATGGAAAAGAAAGCAAAGGAGTATTGAAGTGAACCAGAAAGAGAAGAGACAATGTTTACTCATATGAAAGTATTATAAAATCAAGTGAGATAATTGAGGAGAGAAAGAAGATGGATATAAGAAAATAAAAAGAAAGGTAAGAAATCTAAGTCATTAAAAAAGAGAAAAGAAAAATAATCATAAAAAAGCAAAATAAGTCAAATTAAAACAAACAAATGAACAACAACAGCAACAAAACCCAACTGAATGGAAAAATGAAAAGCAGACAGGGTAAAATAAGAACTAGCAAAATTCCTCTGCTATCTATAGTTCTGTAGTCCAAGTCAGATCCCAGAAATGTGTTGTGTACTTCCATCATTTTCACTGGGATTTGTGTTGGGTATGGGGCTGATCTTGGCCTCTGATATGGTGACTGGGACTGGTTTTCTGTTGCTGAAGTTCTCCCTGCACTCTAAATTAGTTATACTATTAGTGTCTCTTAGTGCATAGAAAAGGAATGTTCATGCTAGTATTGACTGGAGAATTTTTTTATGCCTATATTTGTACTGTGAGTAGATACTTTAAAGATAACTATATGCTACATATTAACTATTGTTATCTTCCTATTACCATGTTATGAAATTTTGTTTTACCTTTTTTCCATTAAAAAAACAGCATCCTCAACCAACCACTTCTATTCCACTTGTTGTTGTGCTGAAAAACAACCCTAACTTACCAACTGCTGGCTCATATTCTCACTATTACTTTGGACTTTTCAATGCAGCTGTTCTTGCATGCTTTTGTGTACACCCCTAGTGGGCCACTGTGTGTAACCCCCACTGAGGTCTAGCCTGGTCTAAGGCTTCCATTTTGAAGGGCAGTTTGGCCTGCACAGTGCCATGCAGCTCTATGAAACAAGGGTACTGGATAATTCTCAATGTTTTAGTAGTAACCACTTTTTGTTAGAAATCTAACAGATCTTCTGGAATGATGCTTAAGTTTGGACACTAAGATATTCACTGGACCCTTGTGCCCATAGAAGTGAATAGAAGTGGGGTGATTTCTGGTGCATTTTTGGTGAGCAGCAGGAGCTTGAAGTGATTAAGAATAAACTTGTAGGTATTTCAGATTGGCATGACTGGCTAACTAAATTATAGATTCGCAGAGTGCACCTCACTGAGGTTTCTGTTGTGAAAGGCAGTTGGACTAGAAAGTGCTATGCAGCTCTGTATCACACACACACACACACACACACACACACACACACACACACACAATCTTTCTTTATAGCTGAGTCATATCCCATTGTATAAAAATGTCATTTTTTTATCCATTCCTCACTTGCTGGGCACTTGACTTGTTTCCAAGATTTGGCTATTACAAATTGTGCTGCTATAAACATGGGTGCACATATATCACTGTGGTATGATGTTTTCAGTTCTTCTGGGAAAATACCCAGAAGCAGAATAGCTGGGTCAAATGGAATCTCTAATCCTAGTTTTCTGAGGAATCTCCACACTGATTTCCACAGTGGTTGCACCAGTCTACACTTGCACCATCAGTGGAGAAGAATGCCTTTTTCCCCACAGGTCTTACAGCGTTTGTTACTGGTTGATTTCTTGATATTGGGCATTCTTTCTCGACTGAGATAGAATCTCAGCATTGTTTTAATATGCATTTTTCAGATCACCAGTGATGTTGAACATATTTTCATATATTTATTTGTCATTTGTATTTCTTCATCTGAGAAGTGTGTATTCATCTCAGATACCCATTTTTGGATTGGGTCATTGAATTTGAGGGGCCTGATTTTTATATTCTTCATATGTTCTAAACAGAAATCCTTTGTCTGAGGGGCAGTTGGCCAAGATATTTTCCCAGATTGTGGGCTTTCTTTTCACTCCATTGGAGATTTCTTTTGATATGCAAAATCTTTTTAATAATATGAGATCCCAGTTGTTGATTCTGGGAAGTATTTCCTGTGCAGTTTGATTTTTGTTCATGAATTCTCTGCCTATCCCTATGTCATCAAGGTTTCTACCTAGTTTGTCTTCTATCAGGGACCTGGACTAGATCCCCAACCTCCCAAAAGACTGTACAGCAAAGGCTTTAAAAAATGAGACAAGTTGTATGATTTTAGGGCTCCAGGAGGATCAAAACACTCTGCAGAGTTCTTGACTCTGAGGCTAAGATGAGGGCTAAAACAAAGAGCTTCCCTGGGCAGCTTGTATTTATTTACATTTTCAAACAAAGAGAAGGGATACTGAGGAAAGTATGGGAAATGAGCAGGACCTTAGGAATCACTTTAAGGATTTCTCTAAGTAGTAAATTATGCCAATTAAGGAGAACTGCCTTATCTCCATGATGACATTTACGGTAGGAGTGAGATGCCTGTAGGTGTAAGATGCCTGAAGCTGCAGTCTCTAGCCACTTAATTAGGTTGGGGCCAGGTGTCCTCAGCTGTGGCCTTATCTTACCCTTTGAGGTATCTCTGGCATCACAGGCCACTACAGGCCTCATCCAGGACCAGTGTTTCATAGAGGTTCACTTACTATGAATCAGCTCCCATCACCAGGCAAGGAGCCTAGGCCGAGGACAGACTCACAGATAAACATAGAAAGCCAATGAGCTAATTTTAATTACTGCTCAGAGCCACTTTGTGGTAGTCTCCAACAGTCTTTCAGAAGATTTAGTATTTCTATTTTAATATTTAGATCTTTGATCCACTTTGACTTTAGTGCATGGTAACAGACATGTGTCTAGTTTTAGTTTTTGGCATATGGAAAGCCACTTTTTCCTGCACCAATTATTAAAGAGGCTTTCTTCCAGGGGACATGTTTGGCCCCTTTGTCAAAGATGAGGTGACTGAGTGTGTTTGCAGTTGTGGTTGTATTTTCTAATCTATTCCATTGATCTTCAGGTCTGTTTTTATTCCAGTGCCATGCTGATTTTATCACAGCAGGTTTGTAGTATAAATCAAGTCAGGAATTGTAATGCCTCCTGCCTTGCCTTTGTTGCCCAGAATTGTCTTTGCTATTCTAGGTCTCTTCTGGTCCCAGATGAACTTTAGGAATGATTTCTCTAGATTTGTGAGATATGCAAATGGTACTTTGATTGGAATTACATTCGATCTGTATAACAATTTTGGGAGAATGGTCATTTTCACAATACTTGTTCTTTCTATCCATGAACAAGGAATGTCTTCCCCTTTTCTGAGATCCTCTTTGATTTCCTTTTTCAGAGTAATGTAATTTTCAATGTATGGATATTTTATTTCCTTTATTAGATTGATTACTAAGTATTTCTTTTTTTTTTAGATGCTATAGTGCGAGGTGTGGTTTCCCTTCTTTCTCTCTCAGTGAGTTTGTTGTTTGTGTAGAGGAATGTTATTGATTTTTGAGTGTTCACCTTGTATCCAGCTACATTACTGAATTTGGTTATTACATCTAGAAGTCTTTCAATGGTGTTTTGGGAGTCTTCTATGTAGAGTATCATATCATCTGCAAATAATGATAATTTTACTTCTTCCTTTCCTATCCTTCCTTTTATTTCTTTCTCTTGTCTAATTGCTCTGGCTAATATTTCCAGAACTATATTACATAGGAGTGGTGATAATGGATATCCTTGTCTTGTTCCTGATTTTAGGTTGAAAGTTTTCAGTTTTTCTCCATTTAGTAAGATGTTGGCTATTGGTTTATCATATATGGCTTGCATCAGATTGAGGTAAAGACTATGTATTCTGATTTTCTGTAGGGTTTTTATCATGAATGACTGTTGGATTTTGTCAAAAACTTTTTCTGCATCTTTTGAGATGATCATGTGATTCTTGTCCTTGGCTCTGTTTATATGGTGAATTACATTTATTGATTTGTGTATGTTGAACCATCCCTGTATTCCTGGGATGAATCCCACTCATGGTGTATAATCTTCTTGATGATTTGTTGCGTTCTATTTGCTAGTATTTTATTGAGAATTTTTGCATCTATCTTCATTAGGGAGATTGGTGTGTAATTCTCTTTTTTGGTTGGGTCTCTCTCTGGTTTTGGTATTAGGGTAATACTTGCTTCAAGGAATGAGTTAGGGAGACTTGCTTCCCTTTCAATTTCATTGAAGAGTTTGAGAAGTATTGGCATTAAGTCTTCCCTAAATGTCTTGTAGAATTCAGCAGTGAATCCATCAGGACCTGGGCTTTTCTTTGTTGGTAAGTTTTTAATTACATTTTCAATTTCTTTAACTGAAATTGGGTTATTTAGCAGTTTTAAATCTTCTTGATTCAACTTCAATAATTCATATATTTCTAGGAATCTGCCCATTTCTTCTGTTATCAAACCTATGAGAGTAAAGTTTTTTGAAGTAGGTATTGATGATCTTCTGTATTTCCACAGGGTCGGTAGTGATTTCAACCTTTTCATTTCTTTTTTTTTTTTTCAACCTTTTCATTTCTTATTGCATGGATTTGAGGGTTTTTTTCTTTCTTTTTGGTAAGTTTGGCTAGGAGTTGATCAGTTTTATTTATTCTTTCAAAGGACTTTGATTCATTCTTTGTATTGTTTTCTTAGTTTCAATTGCATTAATTTCTGCTCTGATCTTTATAATTTTCTCCCTTCTCTGGGCTTTGGGCCTGACTTGCTCTTCTTTTTCCAGAAGTTTGAGGTGCAGCATTAAGTTGTTTATTTGTGTTCACTCCATTTTCCTGATGTGGGAGTTTACTGCTCTAAATTTCCCCCTGAGGGCTGCTTTCCTTGCATTCCACAGGTTCTGGTAAGTTGTATTTGCATTTTTGTTCGATTGTAGTTATTGTTTAATTTCTTCTTTAATTTATTCTGTGACCCATTGGTTGTTTAGGAGAGTGTTATTTAATTTCCATTTGTTTATGTGTTTCTTGTGGGTTTTTTTTTTCATTAATTTCCAATTTTATTATGCTATGGTTACATAATATGCATGCAATTATTTCAATTCCTTTGCATTTACTTAAGCACGTTCTATGGGCTAGTATATGATCTATTTTAGAGAATGACCCTCAGAGTGCGTCAATGGGGCCTTGCACCTGGTTGGGTGGTGTTCAGAGCCTCCGGGATCCAGCAGCTAGCTGGGACATGCCCCTGGAGTCTATTATAGATTTTGCATTTTATTTACTTTTTCAGTTTCTTACACTAGTGAGACAGTATGATGTTCACACGTATGAATCTGATTTATTTCACATATGAGTATGGTCTCATGTTGCATTCCTTTACCTATAAAAGCCTCAAGTTCGTCCTTCTTTATCACTGAGCAGTAAGTACTCCATTGTATAACAATACCACATCTTTTTTTTGTATCTATTTCATGTTTGATGGGCATTTTGGTTGTTTTCAACATTTACCTATTACAAATTTTGCTGCTATAAATATGGGTGCACATATATTGCTGCAGCATGATGTTTTCAATTCTTCTGAGAAAATATCCAGAAGGGGAATAGTTGGGTCGAATGGGTCGAATCCTAGTTTTTTGAGGATTCTCCACACTGATTTCCACAGTGGTTGAACCAGTCTACACTCCCACCAACAGTGGAGAAGTGTTCCTTTTTCCCCACAGCCCCTCCAGCATTTCTTGTTGGTTGATTTCTTGAGGTTAGCCATTCTTTCTGGAGTAAGATGAAATCTCAATGTTGTTTTAATTTGCATGTCTTGAATGACCAGTGATGTTGAACATATTTTCATATATTTATTTGCCATTTGTATTTCTTCATCTGAGAATTTTCACCTCAGATGCCCATATTTGAATTGAATCTTCAAATTTGGAGGGGATTTTTTTTCAATGCTTTATACATTCTAGATAGAATACTTTTCTCTGAGGGACAGATGGCTAAAACTTTTTCCCATTCTGTGAGTTGTCTTTTCACTCCGTTGGGGATTTCTTTTGATGTGCAAAAACTTTTTAATGAGATAGGATGCCAGTTATCAATTCTTTGAATTACTGTGCAGTTTGGTTTCTGTTCATGGACTCTCTGCCTACCCATATGTCTTCAAGATTTCTACCCATATCTCTTCCAGTAGATTTAGTATTTCTCTTTTATTACTTAGAATTTTGATCCATTTTGACTTTAGTGCATGGTGATAGACATGGCTCTAGTTTTAGTCTTAGACATGTGGAAAGACAATTTTTCCAGCACCATTTATCAAAGAGGCCATCTTTCCTCCAGTGAACATGATTGGACACTTTGTCAAAGATAAGGTGGTTGAGTATGTTTTTTAGTTGTGTCTGCATCTTCCACTCTGTTCCATTGATCCTCAGGTCTGATTTTTTGTTTGTTTCTTTGCTATTTTTTTGGTGTTTGTTGTTGTTGTTTTGCCAGTACCATGCTCATTTTATCACAGTAGTTTTATAGTATAATTTCAAGTCACAGATTGTGATGCCTCCTGCCTTGATTTGTTGCCCAGGATTGCTTTTGCTATTCTAGGTCTCTTCTGTTTTCAAATGAATTTTAGGAATATTTCTCTAGATCTGTGAGGTATACTAATGGTATTTCGATCAGAATTGCATTAAATCTGTATAACAATTTTGGGAGTAAGGCCATTTTCACTGTTGGTTCTTCCTATCCATGAGCAAGGAATGTCTTCCCATTTTGTGATATTCTCTTCTATCTCTTTTTTCAGAGCACTGTAATTTTCAATGTATAGACCCTTTATATTCTTCATTAGATTGATTCCTAAGTATTTCATTTTTTCAGGTGCTATTGTGAAGGGTACAAATTCCCTAATTTCTCTCTGTGAGTTCGTTGTTTGTGTACAGGAATAGTATTTATTTTTGAGTGTTGATTTTGTATCCAGCTACATTACTCAATTTGTTTATTAATTCTAGAAGTCTTTCAGTGAGCTTTTCAAGTCTTCTAGGTAGAGTATCATGTCATTTGTGAATAATGATGATATAACTTCTTCCTTTCCTATCCTTTTTTCTTTTATTTTTCTCTCTTGTCTCATTGCTTTGGCTACTGTTTCCAGAATTATATTGAATAGAAGTGGTGATAGTGAGTACCTTTGTCTTATTCCTGATTTTAGGTTGACAGTTTTCAGTTTTTATCCATTAGTATGATCTTGGCTGTTGGTTTTTCATAGATGACTTTAATCAGATTGGAGTAAAGACCATCTATTCCAATTTTCTGTAGGGTTTTTATCGTGAATGAGTGCTGGACTTTATCAAATGCTTTTTTCATCTATTGAGATGATCATGTGATTTTTGTCTTTGACTCTATTGATGTGTGTATTACATTTATTGCAATTTGCATATGTTGAACCATCTTTGCATTCCTGGTATGAATCCCATTTGGTCATAGTGTATAATCTTCTTGATGATTTGTTGCATTCTATTTGCTAGTATATTTTGAGGATTTTTGCATCTACATTCATTAGGGATATTGGCCTTTAGTTTTCTTTTTTGGTTGGGTCTTTCTCTGGTTTTGGTATTAGGTTAATTCTTGCCTCCAGGAGTGAGTTAGAGAGAACTACTTCCCTTTCAAATTCACTGAAGAGTTTGAGGAGCATTGGTGTTAAATATTCTCTAAATTTTTTTTATAGAATTCAGCAGTGAATCCAACAGGACCAGAACAATTCTTTACTGATAAATTTTTAATTGTATTTTCAATATCATTAACTGATATTTGGTTATTCAGAATTTTATATATTCTTTATTCAGGTTTGGTATTTAACACATTTCTAGGAATCTGTACATTTTTTATGCATTTTCCATCCTTTGCGAGTAAAGATTTTCAAACTTAGTGTTGATGATCTTCTGAACTTCCACAGGGTCTGCAGTGATTTCACCTTTTCATTCTTTATTGCATGAATTTGTGTTTTTTTCTTTCATTTTTTGATAAGTTTGTCTAGGGTTTTATCAATTTTATTAATTCTTTCTAAGAACCAATTTTTTGACTTATTAATTCTATGTATTGTTTTCTTAGTCTCCATTGTTAATTTCTGCACTGATCTTTCTAACTTCTTCCTTTATAAGGGCTTTGAGTTGACTTGCTCTTCTTTTTCTAGACACACGAGGTGCAGTGTTAGGTTGTCTATTTGCGCTTGTTCTACTTTTCTGATGTGAGAATTCACCACTATAAATTTCCCTCTTAGGACTGCTTTCATGGTATCCCATAGGTTTCTGTAAGTTGTATTTGCATTTTCATGTGATTGTAGACTTTGTTTAATTTCATCTGTGACCCATCGATTGTTCAGGAGGATTTTATTTAATTTCCATGTGTTTATGGTTTTTTTTGCAGTTTCTTTTGTCATTAATTTCCCATTTCATTGAACTATGGTCAGATAATATGCGTGGAATAATTTCATTTCCTTTGTATTAACTTAAGCATGTTATATGGGTAGTGTATGGTCTATTTTAGAGAATATTCTGTGTGAAGCTGTGAAGAATGTGTATTGTGATGTTGTTGGGTGGAGCACTGCAAATGTCCACAAAGTCCATTTATTCACACATATAGTTCAGTTCAGTCATATCTTTGCTTACTTTTTGCCTAGTTGACCTATCTCTCGGTGACAATGGGTTTTTAAGGTCCCCCATTACAATTGTGTTATTGCCTATTTGATTTTTCATGTCTGTTAATATTTGTCTTAAGTAGTTGGATGCTCCTGTATTTGGACACACATATTTATGATTGCTATCTCTTCCTCTTCAAATCTTCCCTTAACAGGTGGGAAGTGAACTTCTTTATCTTTTTTGGTCATTCTTGATTTGAAGTTCACATTGCCTGGAAACAGAATAGCTACCCTTGTTTTCTGGGTTACAATCACATGGAGTGCTGTTTTCCATTCTTTGGCTTTTAGTCTATGAATTTGTTTTTGAGTTAAATATGTTTCTTGTATGCAGCATATTGGTGGATCTTGTTTCTTGATCCATTGTGCCATTTTGTTTCTTTTGATTGGTGAGGTGAGACCATTTACATTGATGGTTATAACTCCTTATATTTGTCATGTCATTTTCCTGATGTTGTTTCCCTATTTTTCCTGTCTGCTCGATTGCTTGTCCTGCTTTTTTTGTGTTTTTCTATTGTTGTTTTTGAAATTGTGGTCATATTTATCTCTGTGTAGAATATCTTTCAGTACTCTAGCAGTGTTGGTTTGGTGGTCATGATTTTTTTCAGTTGTTCTTTGTCATGGAAGCATCATATTTCTCCATTAATTTTGAAAGATAATTTTGCAGGATTCACCAACATGGGTCAGAAGTTGTTTTCTTTCAGTACTTGAAATACTTCACTTCAAGCTCCTTTTGCCTTAAGGGGTTTGTATTGAGATGTCTACCATGATTCTGATGGGTTTTTCTTTATTGGTGATCTGCTTCTTTTCTCTAACAGTTTTTAATATTGTTTCTTGTGTTGAATTTCTGGAGTCTTGATTACTATATGTCAGGGTGCAGATTTGTTTTGGTTATGGCTAATTGGAGTTCTGTATACCTCATGTCATATTCTTTTTCCATGTTTAGGAAATTTTCTGCTATTACTTCTGCAAATAGTTTTTATGTCATTTATGTTGACTCCTGTTTTTTCATTGACAACAATTATTTTGTTTTTTGTTTTTTTT
>RJWM01027647.1:0-26579 GCA_004363535.1 Dasyprocta punctata | reverse complement strand
AGGCTTGAAGGAGTATCGAAGAGGAGGAAGAAGAAAAGTATACAGAAGATGAGCAATTTGGAAGACACGGAGGTGGAAATAGCTACCCAGGATATGTGAGAAGAAAGAAGCCAATTATGGTGGCCTCCAGGGAGGGTGACCTTCAAGTAGGGCACTGAGGTCAGGCCCCAATTTCCTCACCTGAGAGGTGAACTGAACCGGACTTTTAGTCCATTTCCAAGCTCAATTCTTAAAGCTCTTCATGTGGTGAAGTAATGATTATTTATTTAGATGGAGAATACAAGTTTAACACTTTAGTACACCACGTGTCTTATAAATGGATTTAACTGAGTGTATCCAGTCATTCAATATTAAAAAAAAATACAAACACCAAAGAAAAAGTAACTGGATATGAAACACCCTGAGAGCAAAGGATTTCTTACCTTAGAAATTCATAAGCCTCAAATAAAAACATAAAGCAAAATATCAAGTTTAATGATAACTTTAAAAGTTTTGCTAATCTGATATATGAGAAATGATAACTCTATGCTAATAATTCTCCCAAGAAAATGAAAGTTGGGTATGTGAAGATGGATTGCACACTTACAAGGTACCATCTCCACTTTCCCTGACTTAGGAGTGCTTACAGCAAATCAAAGATACATAAATATAGTGAAACTGTTTTGGAAAATAATGGGCAAATTTACATGGTTCCTATGACCTGAACAAATTCAAATTCACTTTACCAAATTTATGCTATGCTATACTACATGAACCTATTAAGGTCCTTTCATGCCTAGAATAAGAAATAGAAAAGAATATTAACTCAGTGGGAGAATGTATCCAGGCCAAAAGTGTCAAGCAAGTGTTTGAAATCATTTACTTTCGATCCACAAATCTAAAGTCTCCACTCCCTGTAACTGCCTGGTTAACCAAACATAAGATGTCCAAAGTGCACACAAACTTCCTCTCACCCCAGCCTGCCAACTTCCTTTTCCGCCTGAGCCCCTCAGCTCTGGGAAAGTCACACCAGTACTTGAGACGGACAGGATGCACCCGTATCTGAACTGTCTTTCCTTCTTTCCCAACCTCTTCAGTTATGGGTCTAAAATATTTCATGCTGAAATAATCTCATTTATTACTTCCTCCTCCAGTGCTTAATTCAGATGCTTTTTATTAAATCCTTCTGCAGATTTTTGGATGTTGTAAATAATGCCATACTCAGATATCACCCACCTCTCTCAATAAATTCTCCTTTCTGCTGCCCAAGATGTGCTGTTCCAGGGAAACCTGCTGGTACTGTGGTCCCCTGATCATCTTTCAGTAGGCGCTTATCACCCTTTGCAATCAAGTCCAAGGGATCTTTGTTGTCTGCCCTCCGCCTCTGCACTGGACTCATCTGCTCTAGAGCCTTCCCTTCACCCATCTTTACAGCCCATTGCTTTGTG
The DNA here is from genome assembly GCA_004363535.1 of Dasyprocta punctata. Taxonomy (NCBI): domain Eukaryota; kingdom Metazoa; phylum Chordata; class Mammalia; order Rodentia; family Dasyproctidae; genus Dasyprocta; species Dasyprocta punctata. The sequence goes on along the minus strand of RJWM01027647.1, from coordinate 25,152 downwards.
TTTTAGAGAAGCCGAAAACCATTCCTCTGCTCCCCTGCACCGGCTTCCCGCGGCCCCTTTACCGACTGGGCTTCAAGAAAAAGCACAGTAAAACACGAATGCTCTAGGCGAAAGGTATCTCTTCTTCCTTTTAAGATAAATCTGGACAAGCCACAGTTTTACGTTCTCCCAAAATGTGTCTCTCTAATAACCTTTACTCTTAACACACCCGAAGTTCTCTGAGCTTTCAGGTCATTGTCTCCATTAAGGACTCCAAGAAACTGACTTCAAAATTGAGAGCTGAGTTTCTTTGCAAGAGGCCAGTTCTGCCTCTTCTCTGAAGCTGTGAGTGGAAAGCTACACAGACGCAGCCAGTGAGAAAACTCTAGGAGCTACTGGAAATTTAGACAACATTGGGAAGCATGCAAGAACTTTTTTCTACTGTAGGATCTTATCAGGAAAATAACAGGCTCTGGTTTACAGTCTCTGATCTTAGGAAACCAACCACTGAATCGTCTCAAAATAGTGAAAGTGAGCCCTGAAATTCCCAGTGACCGAGTGTGAAGAAACTCTCCCAGCAAGCACCTGCTCATATTCCAGAAAGGTAGGACATTTCTGTGGATTTAGAATTTGGAAAAAGTAACATCCGATCCAACATGGGGTTTAAGAGCACGCAGCTGTAAAAGTCGGGGAACAGGAAGGGAACTGTCCAGGCAGCTCGCAGTGCAGAGGGGTGTTTTGCAGGTTCAGAGGGAAGCGCTACCAATTTTGAAGGAGACAGTTTGACTTCTCTCAGCAGGACTAGTGAGGGAAACTGTCTCTGCGGCTCCGGGACAAGTTATGCCCAAAGCAGCCAAAGGGAGAAACAGGATGTGGTCTTGGAATATTCAAAGCTAAATAAGACAAAACAATACAGTGTTTGTGGGTGCCCTTAAACAGATCTCTAGTTCAGTCCTGAATGTAAGTTGGAAAGAAAGAATTTCAAAAAAAACCAAATTAGCACCTGAGGGAAACAGGCAATTAATTTTTAAAAAGTAACTTCAAAAGCAGCTCTCTTTTCTCCAAATTCGTTTTGAGTTGATTCAAATTCATGACTCTCCCAGTCACTACCATACAAATCCACTCACCCGAGATCGTACGGGTGCATTTTTGCTATTTGAGCCCTGCTTTGCTCTGTGAATGCTCGTTTTATCTCTGCGGCTAGCAAATAGATGAGATTTCTTAGTTAGTTGTTCAAGATGCGAGCACCCTACATGTTTTCGACTCTCAAGGCAAATGTTAAGGAAATATTTTGTTCTAAAGCTTGAAATTTTCCTAATAGATTATCAGTGTTACCTGAATTTCCAGAAGTAAATCCTATATGATGAATTGACTGTCTAGATAGCTTACATATGGGTGAAAATGCTTCACGACACAGGTCAGCAGTGTTACCCTTAACGTATGAGGTGTCTACTTCTTTACTGAGTTGGCTCCTTGCTTGCGTCACAGGAGTAGGTTGAAAGGTCTCTTTTCTTCTTCAGTTGATTCCCTCATTCTGGTTTGGCTCTGGTTTGTGTTCTAAACCTCAGAATTCCAATCTGGATTCAGGAATACTCTTTCCTGCATGGAATCACTCTTCAGGCAATGGACCCTAAACATTTGTGCTTATTACTTATTCCTCTAACGGGTCCAAGTACCACAGTCTGCCTGTGTCCCATTCCTTTCCTACCTAGGAATTCTTAAGAGAGAACCACCAGAGCTTGCATTTCATTCAGCATATTCTTTTTTATTTATCATTTTTTAATCAGTACATGGTTGTAGTGCCTAACGTCTACATTCCGGGCACTGTACATAACATAGCTTCATGCTTTCTTCATTCCCTTTTCTTCCCCTCACTCCTTCTTCTCTCGGTCCATTTCCCATTAGAGGAAGATCTTTCTCCCTACTTTCTATAATCTATCTTTCATTTATTTATTTTTATGGGAGAAGAATAGGGGCCTCTTGTTAGTCTTAATGTTTAGCATTTCATGTCATTTATATCAAGCTTTTGCTACATATATCAGTTTGTCATCATTAGGGATAATTTCAGTCTTCTACAAAAGGATGCTGCTTCCTTTCCAACATGCCTATGAGTCCGTACCGACAGGGAGTGATTTCTTTCCCTGGGGCTGCTCATTTCTATCTTTACTTCTGGCCTCTGTGTGCCACCTGCTAAATCTCTCTGACTATACTGCTCTTCCATCAAGGAAGCCTCATTCACAATCTAGACAGTAATCGGCTTATGTTAACATTTAAAAGAGTAGCCAGAGACCCAAGTTTCCTTGCTCTGGTTTTGCCTATCCTGGACGTTGAAATCATAACATCCTACCACCTGAGAACCACAAGAAATCGAGATGATCCCCCAGGCCCGCACAGTGCAGAGGAAATAGGAATGCAGAGAGATCTGGTGACTCACCGGTGCTCACAATGATTAGTAGTTCTGACTCATACTTTATGGCCTGCGCCGCTCTCACACCATTTCATGATTGATACTCTAAAAAGAGAAATAAAATGTGGATTGAATGGGTTACATACAATGGATGGAGACAGGTGACTGCTTATAAATCTATAAATGGCAGGGTAGCAGCCTCCACTTCACAGGCTCCATGTGCCTGGCCTTTTTTACTTTCGGCCCATGCAGTACTCATGGTCACACACCACGGAGTTGTACAGGGCAGACGCGCAAGCCGGGAGAACGGTCCTCGCGCAGCTGAGGTCACAGGGCTAGTCCGTGGCTTGTCTGCCTTTCAACTCAGGTTTGTTACTCCAAGCTGGGTTCTTTTCAGTCTAACGAGCTGTTTAGCATTCACAAAAAGCGAGATGATTTGTTTCTTTAAAACAGAGTGTGCGCGTGGAAGAGCTTGTACAGAACTGGAACGCTGGCTCTCCTTCTCAGCTCTCCGGGAAGAAGCAGAGGGAATAGTGTGTGTGTGTGCGTGTGTGTGTGTGTGTGTGTGTGTGTGTTGCTTTCTGGGGTGAATGTTCTGAAGCTTTCCCTGTAGCAGTTCGGTATTTTAGGCCTATTGATTGATCGGGTGGTTTTTCTGACTTAGTACTTTATTTTATGAGTTGTTGCAATGTCCGGCTACAACTTGTTTTAGCAAAGTGACATGCCTCTTCCCTGCCAAAGAGTAAGTAATGTGACATGACTCATCAGAAAAGAAGCATGACACATCAGAAATAAACACTCATGACGAGTGATTCAGGGAGCTAAGAAAGGGAAGAGCCTTGTATTATTCATGTCTGGATAATATTCATGGATAATTCAGTATGCCCGAACCCCCAGAGATGCAGCTTCTAAGGCAAGTACACTGGTTCTGTGGACTTTGCTGAATCAAACCAGATGTGCCACAAGATACATTTTTATCAAGAGCTTTACTGTATAAATAGGCCCAGACTCATTCTCAGGTCTCAAAGCAAAGCTCTGAGCACATCCTGTGCCCTGCCTTGGGTATTACAGGAAGCCATCTGTTTCAGAGAAGTGGTTTTTACATCAGGTTCCTCACTCTGAGCCATTATTGTTTTAAAGTCCTCATCCTCAAACCAAAGGCTGAAAGTCATTGCTGAAGAGTAGAGAGGAACTGCCGGTCTGATTCGTGATTTCTTGGCTGGAAATTAATGTGTATTTCAATAAAACAATGAGTTACCACAAAGATACGTAGCAATGGGCCCCCCCCATACTTGCATTTTTATAATTATCTACAATTCAAATGGATTCTGATTTAACTAAATCCATAATCCATGTAGTTTGCATGAGCTAGAAAACAAAACCTTAAAAAGATGATGTTATTTTTAGAATTTCAGCCAATCAAATTGACTTACAAGTAACTAATTGCTTGCATGACCAAAAAGGAAACGTGCATTGGTACCTGGTCCAGCACTGCGTGTGGCACAGACTAAGCGCTCCGTGAATGCTTAGTGAACTTCACAGAGCACAGCAGGTACGTGTGTCAGTGTCAGGATTGGTAATAGCTGGTTATTCAGCCATCTTCATGAACTGAGAGGTTCACCTGCACAGTAATCCCACTCAAAACCGGCATTTAAACAGCAACGGGGTTAAATCAGTATCCCATATAAAGCAGTCATTAAAACCCATTTATGATCATTAACAAGCCAAAGGAAGCTTAGCAGTCATAATTGACAGAACACAGTATTGAGTTAGAGCAGGAAGTGGAGAGAAAGGACGAACTGAAGGTGATGTCCTCTATGCATGGAAACATCTCACAAGACTGACTCAAGGAACACCCACACAGGCTTTCAAAATAAAGTCGAGATTTTCAGCCAACGGTAAAAACACTCCTGCCACTGCAAGTAGATCTTTGCTGATGTGCAAAGGGACAAAACACCCAGAGCAGGGAACTAAATGTTCCTTAGTCTGATTAACCAAAGATTGTTTTCTTTATTCATTATGAAAAAGAAGGTTTTTGTCTCTTTGCTTCTCTAAATCCCATCTTAGCAGGTAAATAATCAAACTAGCTCAGATTACTGGTGCTAGAACAGATAAACGGAGCCTCTCCCTGCACATTCTCCCTAGCAATCACAGCTAGTTACGCAACAAGAAGAGGTATTTCTGCAAGCTGAATGTGAATAACAAACTTTAAATCTGCCCCAGAGGAATAAAAGGCATCAAACATGACTTCCTGAAGCAAGGCTGCCAGTGATGCTGGGGGAGTGAGTGGAAGATGACCTGAATTAAGAAGTACATGTTTACCACCCTGAACAAAATAGAGAAATTGGTTTGACTTTGAGAATTGGGCTCTGTAGATGAAAAGCTACTTATAGGATATTTTTCACACAGCACATTCTTAGAGTGTTTTACAAGTGGAATTTTTGCTTTTAGTTCTGCAAGAGGAAGACTAACCAAAAGGAAACAACTAAATGATTCTGTTACTCAGTGTACCTGTTCAATATCTAATTGCAATTCTGCTTCTGATGAAAACCAAAACAATAACACATAGCATTCCTTTTGCCCCCAAGAATTTTGAGCCAATGAAGGAATAAAACATCTTTAGAGTATCGTTTTATTGTTGAAAAAGATCAATGGGAAGATATAACATAGGCAGTAGTTTGAATCAAATCGACCCATGAGTTGTGCCAAAGAACCTGGCAGACCTTCGCACTCACTCTCCGGCAGGACTGCGGGGTGGCAGCCTTCGTTCCCTTCCTTCCTCCGTCATCAACCCTCATGAGGTGGAGAAAGCTTTCCCTGGTGGAGCAGCGAGGCCTGTTCCCCGTGAGCATCTGGTCCCAGGAAGGGAGAGGTCGGATCTCAGCTGAGCACTCTGGGGGATTCTTTCCCATTTCACCAGTAGCTATTCCTACAGTGATGGGGGTTGGGGAATATGGGAAAGAACCAGAAATTGCAGCATTTCGTATGTCACTGACTATAAATGCAACTTCAAGAATAAGAAAAACATCCCCTTCTTAACAAGATGGACAATTACAAATTAATGATAATTTATCATCAACTCAGTTTGGCTTAAATAATCATTGGTTCACTTTAATTCTCTTCCCAAGGTGACTATTTCCTCACCTTAAAACATTCCCACAAATAACATATAGGTGATGTGAATATCTTTCTCTGGAATGGGTTAATATTTTGATTTTGCTCTCTATACTTCTTTCATGCATTCATATATTCTCATTTGTATTACATACTTTTAGCTTCCAGGGGCTTGCTTGAATATTAAGTAGTTTAATATCTAGAAAACTACCCCATGCAATTAGATGTTGAATGTATACATATGCTCTGATTAATACTCAGCTGTCCCTGTTCTTGCCTACCTCCTCCAATAGCTATCACTTCTCCATGTATTTAGATTTTAATAATTTCCCCACCTATTCTTATATTAACAATTTAAAAGTCTACCATTGAGGCTACATCACACAAAGAGGCTGATAGCTTGAACACCGCTCTGCCCAGGGCATGAAAACACTACCTTTGTTATCAATGCAAACAATGTTGGTAAATAAGAGCTATCATTTTACTTTTATAGTATCATTTTACTTCCAGAGTAGACCTCCTGTGCCCTTGAGGTAAATCACTGTAACAGAAATGTAAAAGTTATGCTAGTGTTGAAATGATTGGAAGAGATAAACATTAAAAAATAGGTTTTTTCAAATTTACCTGGCTGCTATGTCCTAATCAGTTGAAATATGTCACATCAGATATGCTGACAAATGGTATCAGGAAAACCTCACAAAATCTAAGCCATTGTCAAATAGAGGCACTTCTCTGTCATGCCAGGTAAGTTTCATGCTGTCTTTTAGACAGAGTTCAATTATTCATTATTGTGTTTTAGCATATGTCACATCTGGCAGAACTGGAACTTACTGATATTCCACACAATAACAGCTAGAATTTTTACTCTAAATCTTATGTTCAGTGAATGTAACTTCCACGGTAAAAATCAAACAAGGATTCTCACTTCTCAATGGTTTGGCCCACCAGATAATCTGGGTGATTGTCCTGCTGTCAAATAGAGTCGTTAGCACACTGCTGGGCATAAGAAGGGAAATCCTTCATGCTTTTGCCCACTAAACTTTAAAACATGAGGGAATGAGTCAGTTTTCTACTGCTGTGACAAGGCATCTGAGAAAATCAAGCTAAAAGAGGAAAGGTTCATTTTGGCTACTGTTTTACTCTTTAGTCACTTGGGGCCACTGTTTCTGGGCCTATGGGAGGCTGCACATGCTGGTGGAAGTATGTGGCAGAAAGAAAGAGAGAGACAGAGACGGAGACAGAGACAGAGACAGTTAGAGGCAGAATGAGGACAAAATTCCCCTTCAAGGACATATACTCAGAGGTGATAACATAGTTCCTTTAAGTAGACCTCACCTCCTACTCACAGCCCAAGCTTCCCCCATTCCCCAAGTGCCTGTAAATCATGAATGGATGAATTCATTCATGAAATCAGAAACCTCACAATCCAATCACCTCCCAGAGGCCCTGCCTCTGAACACTGCTGCACTGGAAACCAAGCTTTCAACACCTGAGCTTTTGATGACATCTAAAATCCAAACATATTGGGAGCAACCATAGTGATTAACCCTTGGGAGGTACTGTGGGCAGTGGTAAGTCATACGCAGGCCAGGGGACCCACCGCACCTGACGGCCAGGCTCACAGCCTTCTTGCAGCTTTGGCCAAAGGTCAAGGACGGGAGCTGCTCTGGATGCCTCCCCATGAAGATGTAACGCCGGAAAGGAGCTAAGGGCCCTAGACTGGGGGCACCCTCCTAGCAGAGGTGAATGTAAGTTGGGCCTGAGGAAAGCATCTCTAACTTATTCCTGCAGAATCTCCACAGATAAAGATTGTGCAATTTGGAGTTCACAGAGTTCAGCAAGTTCCAACCTGAGCAAGTGTCCACTGCGGGAGAGTTAAACAGGTTAAAAAAAAAAAAGAAGGAAAGAAGGAAAAAAAGAGAGAAAGAGAGAAAGAAAGAAAGAAAGAAAGAGAGAGAGAAAGAAAGAAAGAAAGAAAGAGAGAAAGAAAGAAAGAGAAAGAAAGAAAGAAAGAAAGAAAGAAAGAAAGAGATTCATTTTGACCCCATGGCCTTTGCATAGTCCACTCATCATAAACAAATTATTGGGCAACCACTCGGAACCCCTTCTGTCCCTCAGACAGAAGTTTTCTTTCTCTCAATAAACATATTCTGCTCTTAACCTCCATTGTTCCAAAAATTCATTCTTTGACTTTTAGAGAACATGAACTCGTACTGGACATATAGTAGGATGGGAGTTTCAGTCCCCTATATCATTTGGAGGTCTTCCACCGAGATCATCGGATGGAGGTAAGAGTGCTTCTGTTTCATAGACTCTGGACTGGGACTCGTTTAGGTAATAAATTTTTATGCTTTTATAAGATTATGATATTTCTTTAATGGGACATTTTTAACCATAGTTCTGTGCCACCTTACGCCCACCTTGCGAGTCCCCAGGTTTTCCTCATTGTGAACCCATCTGATCTGGTGGTTTTACTCTATAAAAGTCCTTAGAAATGACAGAGTCTTTGGCAACCCACTCAGGACCCCTTCTGTCCCTCAGACAGAAGCTTTCTTTCTCTAAACAAATATATTCTGCTCTTTAAAAAAAGCTATTGAATAGTCATACATGAAATATGTAATGAGTGAAAGGCGAAAATCACGGGAAAAGGGAAAGTGAACCCCCAGGAATGACTATGTAGATCTGAAAAAGAGCAAAATGGAGCTCTGGGAGTGAAAACACAAAACCCAATGACTAGCTTAAGCAGCAGGTTGAATACAGAGATACATAATTCTCTAAAAATCATGACTGAGAAATAAGATTATGAAATGTGAAATAGAAAATTAAGAGAAACAAAGGATCTGATATGCAAGTAACAAGAATGCTGAAAGGAGTTTATAAAAGGAAGCTGGAAGTCATAACTGTTGAAAATTTTTCATAAATGTTAGAAAGCACAAAGTCACCCTCAGGAAGTTTAACATTTCTCAAGTAGAATGAGTAGAACTTTGCCAGTACTCAGACAATCCACAGTGACACTGCAGCCCACCAGAGACAAAGTTTGCTCCTTAGAAGTAGCTGGAAAGGAAGAGGACCCACAAAACACAGAAACCAGACCCACACCAGACTTCTCAGTGACAACAAAAAAGCCAGAAGCCAAAGCCTGGGAACTGATAAGTGTGTGCTGCAACTAGAAAGTGATGACTGACCTCGAATTGAGTAATTGGTGAAACTACTGGTCATAAGTGAGGACAAAATAAAGTCATTTTATTTTATACCAAGAGCATTTTATTTTTTAATTTTATGCAGACTATATTTTTTGTTAATTGGCTCATGCCAATGGAACTTTTAAAGAATGCTCTTCAGGAAGAAGGAAAATGACTTCCAAAAGGAACTCTGATGTATAAAGAGAAGTAGTAAGCATATACAATAGCAACCAGAAGGTGCATGTGTAAACATTCTCTGTATCATAGTAATAATAATGTTTGATTTGTGATGGTGAGATGACAGCAGAATTAAAATATGATGTTAAGCCAGCTGTAATTCAAAAGGAAGCTGTTAGAACCAAGTGTTCTAAGGTTCTAATGCAGGTCAAGAGAAGGTTCACGCAGAAAACTGAGGTATCCATGTAAATCAGAAAATAAGTAATAGAAAAATTCCTACTACATATACATACATGATTAATTTTAATAAACATAAAGAGAGTAAATTCATTTGCTGATCTATATACTATAACTGCTGTATACTGTTTACAAGGAGCACAGTAAAGATAAATAATAAAAATAAAGGACAAATTTATCATTGAAAACCAAAATCATTGCCACACAAAGTAGAGACAAAGGTATTATGAAAGATGAACTACTTAATTATAAATGCCTTAGCTCCCCAGGGAAACATAACAGCTCTAAAGTTAATGCTTTTATTAAAATGGCATAAAATGTATATAATGAGAACTTAGAGAACCTGAGGTACTCTCATACAGTGAGGGGTTTCACCATGTTTCTCAACATCAAGAGGATAAGCACAAAGAAGAGTGGCAATATAGACTATTAGTAAGATAATTTCATGTCAACTGTATATTAAACACATGACATGTTATGGTCAAATGGGTTTATCTAGGACTGCAAGTGTGACTCAATAGATAACATAAAATGACTCAATAAGTGGTGAAAAAGGATTTGATAAAATTAACTAGAAATGTATTATTTAAAAATGACTTATATTAGAAATACAGATATTTCCTTCAACAGGGCTTTTTCAAGCTATCACTCACAGTGATGCCTCATGATGAAACACTAATGTGGTTGAGAGACTGCTCTGTAGTCAGTCTCCTTCAGAACAAGTACTACCTGTATGTCTCACTGTTTAATCTTACACATTATCCTATCAAGTTTACTCTGCTATACATTGAGGATGATAACTGATTATTGAAGAGTTGTTTAGATTAGTACATTCTGTGTTAGTCTGCTTTCCGTTGCTATGAGAAAACACCCAAGAATCACAGTTGGGAGGAGAAAGTGAGTATTGTTGTTCACGGACTCAGAGACCTCACTCCATGGTCAGCTCATGCCATTGCTTCTGGGCCTGTGGTAAGGCAAGATGTCCCATCCAAATGGAACCGTGGAGCAAGCAGCTTCCTCATGATGTCCAGGAGGCTGGAAGCTGGAGGCTGAGAGGGAGAGGAAGAGGGACCAGAGGAAGAGGATGGGGAGAAACCAGAAACAAAATATACCCTCCAAGCCCTCCGCCATGACTTGTTTCCCCCAGGTAGGTTCCAGCTCTAACAAAGCCAGTGAGCTGGGAACTGAGGCCCAAATGAGCCCATTGATGATGCTGGAGCCCTCCTGAACCAATTATCTCCCAAAAGCCCTTCAGAGAGTAACTAAGTCCCTGGCAAAGCCTAGACTAAAACTGTAACACATTAAGTAATCTATTCTAGAAAAAAATATGAGCTCAACAAGGGATAGTCATTCGTATTCCTTGAGGCTTTCCAATGCAAGTTAGTACAAATGTGGAAATATATATCATGATTACTATTATATGCCATTATGGAATTTTAATCCATATAAGATAAAGCAGGTATAAGGAAAATGAAGGAAAAAAGGTGAAAAACTACTGAACAGCAATTTTTATAGACAATATAGTTATCTATTAGAAAATTCAGAAAATCCAATTATAGACAATTAGAACTAAATAAAACTTGGTAAATTAATTTAAATGGCTACTAGCAATATAAATATATATACTTAGGGGAAAAAAGGAAAAAATGCATCATTCAAAATATAAATTAGGAACACATACCTAGATCTGTGTTTTTGAAAGAATAAATAAAATAGATGAATCTTTTGCCAATCTTACAAAAATAAGGAAAGAACAGGTATAAATTCATGCAAATAGAAATGAAAAATGTGAACTCACAACAGGACTACCCAAATCAAGCAACTACTTCACAGACAAAAATGACCAACAATTGGAGAGCTCAGAAGAAATGGAGAGATTCCTAGATATATATGAATTGCCAAAACCAAAACAATAGGACTTAAAATCTTAAACAATCCAACAGACAATGAAGTTGAAGCTGTAATAAAAAACTACCAATTGCCAGGCATAGTGGCAGCACTTGGGAAGCTGAGGCAGAAGGATCACCATGAGCTCAAGGCCAACCTGAACTATATAGTAAGTTTAAGGCCAGTCTGAACTACAGAGTGAGAGTTGGTTCTCAGCTCTCCCCATGATTCTGATCTAAAACTGAGCTGGAAAAGAACCAAATCAAATCTCCCATAAGGTCTGCATTGAACCTAACCACTGAATTTGATTCAGTTCTCCTCCAACTCGGTTTGCAACAGAATTGTGGAAAGAATCAAGTTCATGAACTGAGGTACCACTGTGGTTTTTTATGTCTCTTAATGTAGTTTTACATGTTGTCTGTGCAGGGAAAGATATGTAGATCCTGTCTACTTCTTGCAAAATTCATTCTTAAGTATTGTATTGTTTACTTTATTGTCATTGCTTAAACAAAATATCTGACCCCCAAAATGAAGGAAGGAAGGGTTTATTTATCTCACAATTTGTGGAGGTTTCAGTCCATAATCAGTTGACTCTAAGGCAAAGTGGCACATGGCAGGAGCCAACAGTTCATGGCAGCAGAAAACAGCATGAGCAAAAGGGGAGGAGCATGGACAGAAGACTCTGTCCCTTATATTGTATGTAGGCCACACCCACTTAGGTGTAGCACTCACACCTATAATCCCAGCATTGGACCATGAGTCATTCACAAACTCTGGAAGTCCACCTCCATGACTGCATGTGGCTTTGGGGGGACATCCAGACTTAAACCATAACATTCCACCCCTGGTCCTCCAAAGACTCATGTGCATCGTTTATGCAAAAGACATTTAGTCCATCTCCAAGAGTTGCCAAAGTCTTAACAGTTTCATCATTGCTGAAAGGCCCAAGTTCAATATCTCCTCTGAGATTTAAGGCAAATTCTTAGCCATGAACCCCTGTACAAATGAAAAGAAAGTTAAACACTTGCAACACTCAATGGCACAAGATAAACATTACCATTCCAAAAGGTACCAATGACATTAAAAAGGAATGGAACCAAAGAAAGTCCAAAATTCTGCAGGGAAAGCATTAAATCCTGTAATTCCATGTGATTGTGGTAAGTCGTGAGCTCCAAAAGTTTTGCATGACTCCACCCCTATGGCACTTCCAGTGGTGGTAACTCCCATGGCTTCTCTCTTTGGCCAATTTTGCTCAGTCCTTTCAGCTTTCCTTAGATGAACCACACTCCTGGCTTTTCCAAACTTCTGGGGTCTCCATTGCATCTTTGGCTTCACACTCACAGCTTCACACATTGGCTTCTCAGGGATACATTGCTTGGCCTCCCAGACCTTCTGAAATTGGGTTGGAAGCCTTTTTAACTTCAAAACTCTTGGATTCTGCCTGCACTGAAAACCAGCACCACATGGATGACGCTGAGTTGTGCTGGCAGTTGGAGTAGTAGTCAGGCCTTTCTCTTGGCTGTAGGGTCGAGTGCCTGGATTGCTGAGCACTCTGAACCTGATTATGAGGAACAAATTCTCTCTGTCCCTGCCATTCTGGAACCCAGTGTGCCCACCACCACTTTGGAACCTTGCATGGCTTTCACCACCATTCTGAAACATGGCACTCTGCAGCTTCCTTTTCAAAGCAAAATCTTTCACTTCTGCAGCTTTGAGGCTGCGAAGAGTGGAGACACACTGTTTCCTGTGATGCCCCCAGGCCATCTTTTTATTCTTTTGTTCCTTCTCAGCAATCAAGATCTTAGCTCTATCTTTACAGTTCATAGCTTCACTGGAGGTTTTTTCCTGGCCAAACTCACAATGTTTTAAATTATCCTGCTGGGCTCTTCACTCTTCATTCACAACATAAATCTGGCTAAAAGTCCCCAACAGTAGCCATGCCACTGCCACATTAATCTGTCTTGAAATTTCTTCTGCCAGATTAGTTAGTTCACTGCCCTTAATCTTAGTCTCAGGCAAGATCTCTGGACAGGGGCAAAATGTAAACAAACTTTCTGCCAAGCCGTAACACACTTTATCTCGAATCCAACAACCAATGCAGTCCTTCTTCCCAGCAGAAACCTCCAGAGCCTGATCTTCACTGGCAGGATTTCTATCAGCCTTCTGGTCTTCTGAGCTCTGACCAGAATCTTCCATATAGTAAGCTGTTTCAGCTCTACTGCTTCAGGTGACATCTCTGAACCTTTCCAAACTCTTCCCACAAACCCCTCCCAAAGACTCTTGAACCACATGATCAGGTAGTCACAGCAATGACCCCATTATCAGTACCAAATTCTTTATTGGTTACTTTTCTCTCATTGCTGAAACAAAATACCTGACGCCCAAAACGAAGGAAGGAAAGATTTAACTAGTTCACAGTTTGTGGAGGTTTCAGTCCATAATCAGCTAGCTCCAAGGCAGAGTGGCACATGGCAGAGACCAACAGTTCGTGGTGGTGGCAAAAGAGCGCAAGCAACAAGAGCAAAAGGGGAGGAGCAGAGAGAAGACTTTTTCTGTCCTTTATATTGTATGTAGGCCACACCCACTTGGGTGTAACACTCATACCCATAATCCTGTAATTGGACAATGAGTCATTCACAAATTCTAGAAGCTCGCCTCCATGACTGCCTGAGGTTTTGGGGGGGCATCCTGACTAAACCCATAGCAAGTATATATTTCTTTTTCTTATTTTGTGACAAAATAAAACAAAAATTCATAGTCAAACAATAAGAGAATAACAATTTTCCACAGTTATATATCATTATCTTTAAACTACTCAGAATACAAGACATAAACCAAAAATATTCTTATGACAAAGAAATAAAGACATAATAACACAGAATTTCCTTTCAACCAAATAAGATAAACTAGTAGCATAAATGAAACCAATTAGCATATATATTGAAATATTTTTAAAACAATGGAATTGTAATTTGTGGGAGTGTGTGAACTTTTCCTTCTTCCTATTTATCTCTGTTCTATTTTGCTATATGTGCGTGTGTATAATTTCTCATATAAGAGAAACCATGGTTTAATTTTTGAACTTGTGTGTCGGATTTATTTCACTTAATGTTATGTTCTCAAGTTGCATCCACTTACCTATGAATTTCTCAAACTTATCCTTCTTTATGACAGTGTAGTACTGTACACCATATGTATAAATACCACATTTTTCTTATGTATTTATCTGTTGATGGATATATATATATATATATATATATGTTTTTTCTAAGATCTATAAATTATGCTCCTATAAAGATAAACATCCCTGTATCCCTATAATATGATGATTTTAACTCTTTTGGGAAGAGTCCTACAAGGCAAATAACTGAGTCCAATGGAATTTCCCTTTTTAGTTTTTTGAGCAATCTCCACAGTGTTTTTCATAATGGTCTTTCTGGAGTAAGATGGTAGCTCAGTGTAGTTATAATTCGCATTTCTCTGATGATCAGCAATGGTGAGCATTTTTTTCATATACTTATTGCCATTTATACTTCTGAGAAGTGTTTATTCCTTTCAGTTGCCCAGTTTTTTCATTTGGTCTTTTATTATTTTTTTCTTGAGTCTTATATATATTCTTGAAGTCAATCCTCTGTCCTTGGAACAGTTGGCAAGATTTTTCCCATTCTCTAGCTATCTCTTCACTATATTGGTTGTTTCCTTTGCAGTGCAAAAGCTTTTTAATTTGGTATCACCACCTTCATTAATTCTTGGTATTATTTCATGCGAAATTCGGATTCTATTGAGAAATCCTTGTTTTTGCCTATGTCTTCAAAAGTTGTACCTATTTTATGTTCCAGAAGGTTAGCCTTTCTATTTGAACATTTAGATTTTTGACCTATTTTGATTTTAATATGGTACATGGTGAGATATGTGGATCTACATTCAATCTTTTCATATGGATATCTAGTTTTTCCAGCACCATTTATTAAAGAGGCTGTCTTTCCTTCAGTGTATGTTTTTGGCTCCTTTGTCAAAAATCGAATAGCTTTATGTGTCTGGGGTTATTTCTGCTTCTTCTATTCTGTTCATTGATCCACATGCCCATTTTTGTGCCAGCACCATGCTGTTTTAATCACTGTAGTTTTATAGTATAAGTCTGGGGTTGTGATGCCTCCTGCTTTGCATTTGTTGCCCAGGAATGTTTTTGTTATTCTGGGTCTCCTCTGATTTCATATAAATGTTAGGATTGTCTTCTCTAGCTCTTTAAGAAATGATGCTGGCATTTTGTTTGGGATTGCAATAAATCTGCATATTTGTTTTGAGTATGTTGGTTCTGCCTCTCCAGGTACAGGGGGAATTTTTCCATTTTCTTATGTCCTCCTTCCTTTCCTTTCTTAGTCTGATGTACTTTTCATGGTAGCTGACTTTCACTTACTTAGGTAGGTTAATAACTGTGCACTTAATTTTTTCAATGCTATTGTGAACGGTATTGTTTTCCTAACTTTTTTTCTGTGAGTTCATTATTAGTATATAGGAATTCTATTGATTTTTATTTTGTATCCTGCTATACTGCTGGATTTGGTTATCAATTCTAGGAATCTTTGATGGAGTTTTGGGGGTCTTATAACCAAGGATTGTGTCATCTGTTGACTTCATCCTTTGCTATAGAGTCCTTTTATTTCTTTCTCTTGCCTGATTTGCTAATACTTCAAGGACTATGTTGAACAAGAGTGTTATGGTTTATACACTGTGTCAACTTGAGAAGTCTGGAAGCTTAATTAAGTAACTCAGCAGCTCTACATCCTGGGGTTTAAAGCACAAGCAGTTACCCATTTATTGTGTCAACCTGAGAAGCTCAGAAGTTTAACTGAGAGACTCATCAGGGAGCCAGGGTTCTTACTTTGTAAATATACTCACCCTATGCAAAGGAAGGCAAGGAGATTTGTGAATGCTACACCCACCCTGGGGTGGGGGGTGTCCTGTGTACAATATAAGGGAGAAAAAGAAACTTGCTCTTGTCCCTTTTACTCTGGCTGCTTTTGCTTGGCTGCTGCCTTGAAGTGTTGCCTCAGTGCCATGCACCCTGCCTTGGAACCAGCTGATTATAGACTGAAACCTCCAGAAACTGTAAGCTAAATAAACCTTTCCTTCCTTAATTTTGGGTGTTGGATGTTTTGTCCCAGCAATGAGTGAAAAGTAACCAAGACAAGGAGTGTCTTGGTCCTGAGGTTTAGAGGGAAAGATTTCAGCTTTTCCCCACTTAACATGATGTTGGCAGTAGGTTGGTCATAAATGGCTCTATCATGTTGAGATAAGGTCCTTCTATACCTATTTTCTTCAGCATTGTCATTATGAATGGATGTTAGATTCTGCCAGAGGCTTTTTCTGAATGTACTAATATGATCCTGTGATTTTTGGCCTTGCTTCTGTTTATGTAATGAATTACTTATACTGATTTGCATGTGCTGAACCATCTTTGCATCCCTGGAATGAAGCCTGCTTGGTCATGATGCATAAACTTTTGAATGATTTATCTCATTTTTTTGCTAGTACCTTGTAAGTACTTTTGCATCTACGTTCATTAGAGAAACTGCCCTATAATTCTATTTTTTGGTTGACTCCTTGTCTGATTTTGAGATCAGGATAATATTAACTTCTGAGAATGAATTTGGAAGTACTCCTTTCTTCCCAATTTCCTTAACAAGTTTAAGGAGTATTGGTGTTAGACCTTCCCTTAAGTTCTTATAGAATTCAGTTGTTATCCTGTCAGGTCCTGGGCTTTACTTAGCTGGTAGTTTTTGCTTGTTTTAGTTTGTTTGTTTTGAGCTTGTGAACCAAGATATCACCTTGTGTCTCTGAAGAGATATTCTTGGAAGAATGAATATTGAAAAAAGTCACAGTTCTTTTGCTTTTGTAATGAGGGAAAAGGCAGAACTTGTATAATAATTTTTAAAGTTGATCTAGATAAATGTATTTTTAAAATGGTGACAGAAAAAAATTAATGATAATAAAAATTAACTATTTACATACATATGGCATCAAGATAAACAGAAGTGACACACAAGAGAAAGTCCAGAAACATACTTGAATATTGGTCAATTGGAAATTTTTCTTTAAATAGCTCTAGGCCAAGTGGTTACTTATATAGATAAAATAATGAATGAGAATCTTTACTTTACACTAGTAAAATAAAATAATAATAGAAACGATAATGAAACCATCTGTTTTGTAGCGCATTTCTAGCAATGAAGTAAAGGATGATTCCAAAGGAAAAAAAGGTTGAGATTTCATTTCATGAAACATGGTATAAAAGAACTCAGGAAAATCAAGAAAAACATTTACAACATATATGAAGGATTTGCATCATCAATACAAAGTGATACTTTTTATAAATTAATGAGAAAATCAGTTAATACCACAATAGAAAATATTTGAGTTATTTTTAAAGTACCTAACCCTAACCTGACCACAGAAGAAATCCAAACGATCAACAAACATAAAGCACTAGTTGAATTACAGTAAAATTAAGGAAATGCCATGTTTAATGTAAGAAATTAACTAGTGTGTGTACATAATTTCAAGAGACTACCCACGGACTGCAGGGAATCAGGCTGGTAATGATGTGTGGGAGTTGAGCTCTCAAAAATTGTTTGATGGAATTGGAACTGCACAAGCTTTCCAGAGAGCAATTTTGAAATGTGAATGAGAAGACTTAAAAATATTTCATACTTTTATTTATTTCCCTTTACACATTCAGGATATTTTCCTAAGAAAATAAAGATGTGCGAATTTATTTTAGCACAAAAATGTTTATCTCAGAGTTATACCAGAGTTAGACACAACATAAATATTCACAGTGAGGAACTGGCTAAATAAATCTCAGGAACTCTCATGAAGGAACTCTATGTAGCCAGTAAAAAGTGGTTTTAGAAAACAGGGGGAAATGATTATGCATTTTTGAGCTCCAAAGTGTATTAGAATGAAATATTCAGAATGGTCTTAATTTTCTTTAAAAAAAAATGGTTTGAGTACAGTCATCTTAAATCAGGGATTGGCCAGCTTTCTGCGAAGCACCAGGTAGTAAATGTTCAAGGCTTTTCTGGACAAAATAGTCTGTATTGCAGATTCCTCTTTGTTTGTTTATTAATGACTCTGTAAAATGCAGGAACCATTCCTAGCTCCTGGGTCATCTGAGCCACTGAGAGTTTGGCCCATAGTTTGTAGCTTGTCAGAATCTGGTCTTAGGAAAATGGATGCATTAAACAAAAGTTCATAGTAGTTATCCATGAGCAACAGAATTTAGAATACTTACTATTTTCTTCTTAATGCTTTTCCCTATTTTTTAAATTTTATAATGCAGAATGTATCATTTTAAACTCAAAGCTAAATGCAAAAACAACTTAAAAATCACATCCAAAATTTAAAATTTAAACCAAGAAAAATTCGTTTCTCTATATTACCTTGGAGATTGGATAATGAGAACTACTAGTCTGACAATATTTTGTTGGCCCTGATGGCAGAACTGAATTTAATTTGCTAACACAATAAGTTATGCAAATTTTCACTTTAGAGAAACAAAAGAAGATGTTCTGGTCTTATTTTACATGCCTTCAAATGGCTGGGTGAGTGTGACTCTGTGTGTGTGTGTGTGTGTGTGTGTGTGTGTGTGTTCAGAAGTGTTTTCACCTGTTCTCTGGCTACATCTGTTCAAGACACAGTTGACTAGTACAGTCATTACACTTAAGACCTTCAGTGCAGAGGGAGAGAAAAATACAGTTATACTAAGGATTACAGTGCCCCACGTGGTCTCAGTCCTCCCTTGTCTGACAGTAATCTCTGAACTCCAAATCTCCTATCAGTTCTAATTGTAAACACCTTTTGTTCCCCTGTGGAAAAAGATGCTATCAGAGGACAACACAATTCTGTGGGGACAGATGGCGAGTTATTTTCCCAGAACTTTCTATTCCTGGCAGGACAGACTCCTCACACGCTGTACACAGGATCTCATGCCTCCACTGTTTCTGCCTATCTTGAATGCCTTTCCCTTCTGAGGAACGATGGCTTTGCCATCAGATGGACAGAGATTTGCAGTCTAGTTAGCACACTGACAGGCTGTGGGAGCTTCGTTCTGTCCCCTCACTTGCCTGGCTCCTAATTCACTCACTGTAAGCTATGGGTAATAGTACCTTATCAATAACCAGTATGATATTTAAATAAAATAATACATGCTTTCTGTTTACAAATTGAGCATAATGTGTTTAGCACGTAAAGGGGGTGTGATAAATGGTAGATGTTGGATAGTTTCCTTCTGCTTCTTATTCATTCTGTATTATACAGGCCAAGTCCTAGTTTCTCTTTGACTTTTTCTCCTTACAAATTTAATTTGATTTAATCTCACTTTTCTTACAATTTCTATGTTTATTTGCTGCTCATTGACTACGTTGTTTAACTATAAAACCTGATTTGCTCTAAGATTTGTTTTACCTGGATGAGTATTTATATATATATAACATCCTCTAGCTGCACTGTCAGCTCCTGGCGGGCAGACAAAAATATTCCTGAATATGTGTTTCTTTTTCTACTTGAAGTAATTGATTCAGGTACGTGAAAAAAAGGTGAACTGATTTAGAGAGAAAATAAGGCTTTCATTTAAAAAGATAACCCCAAAATGGTGAAACTTTCAATAGCTTAAGATGCAGGTGTGACATGATGAGACCAACACTGGGACGTTGGCAATGATTGCTTACAATCTGGGAGGAGCGGCCACTGCATCCTTCCTTCTTCCTTTGGAATCCACTCCAGCAGTTAGGTGACTTCACTCCCTTCCTCCCTCCTCACTTTCCCCTTTCTCCCTCTCTTCTTCCTTACTCAGCAGCTCCAGCAAGTATAATTTACTTACCATGAGAGCAGCCCATTCTAATACACTCAACATTTTTGGGTAAATTTACAGAATTTCTTACCTCCTTTTTGATCCCTGCCCGCAAGCTCTAATCACAGAACCAGACATGGGTAGGCAGCCAGTAAACCCTTAGTGAAAGAATGATCGGTTAACTAGAGATACTCAAGCATCTCGTTAAATTTCTAATTGTAGTCAGTTCACTTAAACTATTACTCAAAACCCGAATGCGTTATGGCGTGAGACTCGTTCTGCAGTCCCGAGGACTGGCACCCCCGCTACGCCATATGGAAGGGTATGATGTGTACTTAGCCCTACCCAGAGGACTCAGACGCTGAGAAGAGTTGCAAAGCCGGAAGCTTCAGCTCTTCTGCCTGGTTTGAAGGTTGAACTCGGACACATTGAATCCTGCTCTTGAATAACCAGATGCTCCTGAAGTCCCAGGCTAGGAGTAAGCACATTTAGTAAGCAGTTCACTCATGTAGTAATATGTGTGCATCAGACACATGCTTTAACAGTGCATGTGGGTGCTTTCCAGATTCCAAAGCAGTGCACAAAGGAAAGGAACTGAATGCTATGATTTATACTCACTTATTTTCTCTGGTGTTTATCACTCATTTAGAGGAATACAATCATGCTTTGGTATGAACAGCAAGGGACAAATTCAAATATATTTTGCTGGATGAGAAAGTGGTAACAATTAACAATTTATTTATTTATTCATTCATTTTAAAGATAGTAAAATTCAATAAAGCATAACAGAGCAAAGTCAATCAAAACAAAGCAGTAGAGCTGGTACAGAACTTCAAAGAAAGATACTATGAAAACAACAGCTACTATAGTATATCTTGTTATTTTCAGAATAGCTGACCATTCCAACAGGTATAGTAAAATTAAACCAAAAAAAAAAAAAACACAATAAAACCAATAAAAACAGAATATAAAATAAAGCAAAAAAAATTAATCAGAATAAAGCAAAATAATGAGAACAATATTGGGCCTCGAAGACAAGACAGCAGAGAATCCCCCATATTTGCTACATTGCCTACTGTCATCTTCCAAAGAGATGCTCAGGCTGCCAGCCGCAGGCCTGTAAAATCAAGGAAACAATACTAGCATTTAGTTGCTTTACGTATCTTAGTTGCTGTCAATTTAGCCAGACCTCTGAACCAGCAGGTTGCTTACGGGGGTGGGGAAGTGTGTGTGTGTGGGGTGTTTGTCCTTGATTCTTAGCCTGTGCGCCAGTAAGCATAAGGGAAGCGCATGTTTCTCTTCCTGGAGTCCGCGCTGGTTGTGCAGTCTCCCAGAAGGCTGACTAGTTGTCTTCTGGTTGCAGCCACTCAGACCCAGTGGGGCGGGTTCTCGAGAGGCCCATCTCTTTCTCTTCCTGGAGTCTGCGCCAGTCACACAGGACCCTGGAAGGCAGACTAGTTGTCTTCTGGTTGAAGCTACTCTGACCTAGTGTGGCGGGTTCTCCACAATTGACAATTTAAAGGAGTGAGTTTTGTGTTTTCTTTTAAAAAGGAATGCTAGTAATAAATGTCATCCGCAAACATAGTTATTTTAATTGCAGTAAGCATTTTGTATTTGCTATGATTTTCTATAGGCCATTAGAAATTCAATACAAAATCAAAGATTAAAATAAAAAGATAACTTCACAGTTTACAAATACATCTCATTTTATTTATATTATGGTATACTTACAACTATATATCTTATCCATGTGGTTATAAGTCATTTACTATGCTTTAAGTGTGACATAAGATTACTTTCATTTGTTGTGCAAGAATGTGCTAACCTGCTTTGTGCTACTGGGCCACCATTTAGTCTTATCTTTTTAGGATTACTTCAGTACTCTAGGATTGAGATCAGTGAGTGTTCACAGAGCTATGACCATATCTCCCCCCAGCCACCACCATGATCCTTCATAGCAGCTTAAATCTCTGACAAATCCTCAACAGTTGTGTCAGTCAGCTTACCATTACTGTAACAAACACCTGAGGCAGTCATCTTATAAAAAGAAAGGGTTTGTTTTCAGCTTGGGAGGTTTCAGTGTATCATCCATTCACTCTGTTTCTCGGCACCTACAGTGGGATGCTAAAGTGGGCAAATCTACTCAGCACAGGGCCAGGAAGGAAAGGGAATGGAAGGAAAAGGAAGGGACTAAAACCTCACAGTCCCCTTCAAGAACAAACCCACAGGACCACAAGCCCTCCCTAGGCACAGCCTCGAGGAGATTCCGCCATCCTCCCATGGTGTCACGGGCCAGGGGCAAAACCTTCAACACAGAGACTGTGGGGAGCACGCATGCCAGCCTGGCCATGGACCCAAGTCCACGGCACTCAGCACAATGTGTGTGGTTTTAATGCCCATCTCTGCCTCTCTCTTCAGTCAGTCCTCTGGCCATCAGACTGACTTTATCCCCGGCCCAGCACTGTCAGATAATTCATAGTTCCCAGGAAATCCTGCTGGACATCTAATTCCCTCTCCCAACATCACTGCTTCTCTTCTTCCTCAACCTTGGTCCTGTGCCTTCAGCAAAACTGCCTGTCTGAAAAAAATCCCCATCAGTCCTTTGAAACTGTCCAGATACCTATTTGGGAAAGCTTTCCCTGTTTTGTACACAAATAAACATATTGCTTTTCTTGTCATTGTTCTTTCTTGCTGGGGTCGGGTTGCACTGTTTCTGAACCAAGAGCAGAGTGTGATTATTTAACCTTTCTCTCTGTCTTAATTATTTATTTACTTGTCTATCTCCCCTGTGAAACTCGAGCTCCTTGCCGTCAGGGACACTGGTTTCCTTGCTAACGTCTCCTCTCCCAGCCTGGCGGTGCTCAGTAAGTATAAACCTCTTCATTTGGAAGGCATGAGCCGTTAAATTTACATATTGCAGAACGTATCAGAAATCCCTGCATACATCATTTGCATTTGCTTGTGTCACCACCAGAACCACGAAGGGAGTGGGAGTGTCTCACCAGGTGCTCACCTGTGTTGGCTCCAGCTTCCTCTCTCGGCCATGGGATGGGCCACCATGGAAGGGTGGCAAGGCCAAGCGACACATGGGCCACGAAGTGCTCCGGGAAATGTAACCACAGCCGAGCACCATGAGAGTCACTGCCTTCCACGTCTTGGCATAGTCGGGGATCAAGAGTTGGAGCGACTGCGTAGGCACCCCGAGTGTTTCTGGTCCCTGTGCAGATAAGAAACCTTGCATCCTAGAGTGGCGTTTCCAAAGACATTCGCAAAGTGAGAAGCTGGTTGTGCGAATGTTTGTTTTGGGCCAAGTCAGAGTTTTCTCCCCTTCATTATTTACAGCTGATTACTTGATTATGGATTTCAAAAATCATACACTTCCTTTTTGCATATTCACACGTATAACTGAAATCGGTGCTGCATTTAAGTTTGTTTCTCATTTGGAAGCAAGGTGCATAAAATAGGACTACCGTGCATCACTCTTGGGTCCAGCCTCTTGGATAGCTCAATAACTCCCTCCCTTCTCCAGAGTATAACTATTTTCTAAAGATGTTCCCTGTTTTACCAATACAAAAAATCACAGGGGACTTTCCCCCCTGAGGTGTTATTTTGATCTTGGGAATTAAGCTGTAATTGAGCAGCTGAGAAGGATCTTGCTATAAATGTTAAAGATGAAGCCAGATTTCCTAATGAACTCCAGCCGATGAGGGGGCAGGAGGAAAGCTAGAGGCTCAGCCAGAGGCATGGGAGGAGGGGCCGCATGGTGAGAGGAAGAGCAGCCCCTAAGCTGACACTCACCGGGAACCTCCGAAGGCAACGTGGCTTTGGGAAAGCAGCTATGCGCAGATGTAACCAGTTTAGGCTCTCGAAATGAAATAATCCTTGCCTTAGTGTGGCCCATGAACCCGACGATACGGGAAGCGGGGACACAGGCACAGAGAAAGCCATGTGGAGGAGAAGACAGACTCTGAAATCACAACGCCCATGCCAAGGAAGTGCGGGCCCACTGGAGGAGGACACAGAGGCAAGAAAATCCTCCTCTCCAGCCTGCGAGACAGCTTGGTCCTGCTGACACCTTAGTGTGGAGCATCTGTCTTCAGAAATCTGAGATAGTAGATTTCTATTGTTTGAAGCCTCCAGGTGTATGGTAATTTGTCATGGCAGCTATGAGAAACTACTACAGGCTATGTGTCTAGCAGTTGTTTACTGACTACCTACTGGTTGCCCGGTTCTGTGCTGGGCACTGGGTGCATAGCAATGAGACAGACAGACATCGAGCAAGTGCACTTCCCCCGGCTGCTGGGAGGGGAAACCAGGAGAGGGGCACAGGTTAGGGATCTGGATTTTGATGCACACAGGGCAATCAGTGGGGATGAGTGTCCAGGTGTGTAGGACTGGGGACAGTGTGGGCCACTGTAGGAGGAGGAAGAGGTCAGCTCTAAGAAAGGGGCCACAGCTCTGAGACATGAAGGAGCCTGGATGGACCCAGAGAGAAAGCATGTCTGAGTCGTAATGGTTGGGAGACGAGATGACACAGGATATGACATCGGGAGGGTGTCATGTAAACCCATCTGTGTTACTCATCCTGAAGGCACTCAGTGTCTTCTGAAGAATTTCTGGAAGGGTATAATGTGACAAGAGTCATTTTGCTGAGCTCTCTCTGGGTGCTGTGTGGAGAAGGAACTGAAGGAAGGCACAGACACAGCTCTCAGGAAGGCAGTGTCGGGGTACTGGTGACTGAGAAGTGTGGGTGAGCTGAAAACACACTGTGGGGAGACATTACTGGCCCTGAAGGGTAGGGAAGGAGTGAATTAGACAGATGTCAAGAATGTATTTTGTGCTGGATGAAAAGACTAGAAGAGGAAACTTTTGTGGATACCATGGGCCTGAATTTACATTTGGATTTGTTGCTGGGCAGACATCTATGTAGAGATGTAATGTTGATCTTCAGATATACAGAAAAAAGTCAAAACATTCCCATCCAACCTGAAGATTTAAATTCCAAGTCATCAGAATTAGACTGTATTTGAAGGAAAGGGAGTGAAAAGAATTACCTGAGGAGAAGATGAAGAGAGAAGAGAAACACTGAGAAGTAGGGGGATAGAGACAGAAAGAAGAAGGGGAGAGAGAGAGAGAGAGAGAGAGAGAGAGAGAGAGAGAGAGAAAGGAAGAGGAAGAGGAAGAAGAGAGAAGAGAAGAGGAAAGGAGGAAGGAGGAAAAGCACAGAGGAAAACTGGGTAAAATCTCAGGGAAAGAACTGCTTTGAGGATGACACAATCAGCTAGGTCCAAAGCCGATGAGTGTCTTGGTAAAAATGC
>RJWM01027646.1:0-26582 GCA_004363535.1 Dasyprocta punctata | reverse complement strand
GTAGGTCATTCCCACTTTATCACTTTCCTCAGACCACTGCCAAGGTGATGGGCAAAACCTGCCAGTGGCATCCCACAGTCTGTGGACCAAGGCCTAATCCCACGAGGTTCTCAAACTTCCAAGTTCACCTCCCAAACACTGTTTATGCTCCAGGTTTTCCAAACTCACGTCAGTTTTCTGTGCCTAGAATGCTGACCCAGGGCACAGTTCTTCTACCCTTTGCCTAGAACATTCTATTCCAACCCTTGCCTACCTGGTTGAATTCTCAGACATCATTTAATTCCAAATTTAACCCTCACTTCCTCCTTAAAGCTTTCCCCTGTATCCTCCAAGTAGAGTCCTCTATGTATCGATGTCTAACAAATCTAACTCCTAGATGTTTTTGAGATGGGGGCGGGGTTCTCGAGGAGGTGGTCCTTGTCATCTTTGGAGTCCCACTCCTGTCTGTAAGGACCAATCTAGAACGTTCCCCAGAAGGTAAGACGCACTCCGTTCACTCACTGATTCTCTGGAGTACAGCGCCTCTCCTCAGCCTAACAATGGGTCCTGAACAATGGGAAGGTCATGTGAATAATACCATTATTAAAAAGACCACAAAACGGCAAGGCGTGGGAGCACACTGTAACAGCAGGGTATAATACACCTCCTCCGTTTCCCTTATTAATTACCCAAGACTTTTGCCTTTACTGGGACTTGAACAGAAAAGGCACTTACAAGGACCAAATATTAACCAGTCTCTAAAGTGCACACTGATTTTAAAATAGCCCTTGACCTGGAATATGGGCATATTCAAGCACACACCCTGATAAGAGAGGACAGATACAGGATAGGGTTCAATGTCTTGAAGCTTGCCAGGGGTTCCTTGTGATGAGCTTGGAAAGTATGGCAACACCTCAGCACAGTCTGAGTAGTCCCACCCTGGCCTGAGACATCTTAACAAAACAGGTTACACATGGCAACGTTTACTCTCAGAAAACAAAACCCAGGATATACAGCATTTATAAATAACTAAGCAGAGCAGTGACCCAGTCACAGATAGCTAGAGACAACAATTCTAATGAGCTGAATCACACCACAGAAGGAGTTTCCAGTTTGACTATATTAGCATGTGAAAAATAAAATTAATTCTAAAAGTATTTTATTCATGGCTTCCAGAACATGTTTTGTCTTAATAAAAGCCTGCTAGCCTCCTCTAGGTAAGGAAGTCAAATGGACAAGCTGCTATTTCTTTGACTCTAAAATTTAACAATGCTAAAGCAAAATAAATCCCAACCTAATTAAATCTATTTTTGGTCTAGTTTCCAAGGCAGTTTTCACAAAGACTATTCTCAGCCTACTGTTTCTAGCTTTGTAACTTCGACCTTCAGTAGCTGGGAAGGAAATTCCACGGCACATATGTTCTACCACAGACTCTCATTTTATTCCATCAGCGATCAAAGGTGGATGACAAAATGTCATCCTACTGATCCTAAAGAGTTCTAGCCCTACAATCACTGTTACGCTTATTGTGTCATGATCTAAACGGTACGTTCCTAGCAGGTCTTCGTAACCTGGGTCACATCAAGTTCATCAACTTTTCAAGTGGAACCATCCCCGAATCAGCACTGCTGGAGAGTCAAACCAGGAGACCGGAAATTAGGAAAACTTAAATTCTATTTCAAAAAGCACTGAACTTGACCGTGGGCAAACCACTTCACTTCTGTAATTCAAACGGCAACACGGGCATTGGCTTCCAAAAAAGAATGCTTCAAAGAATGAAGTGTTCTAAGCCTTTTCAAACAAAAATGAAATATTAACAGAAGGTTTTATAAAACAGTCTCTTTTCCGGTACAATTTCCCAAACCATGCAGTCCATAAAGCCCTAAACCTGCATTTCTTATAAAGTTCATACCTGCACCAGGGCACTATCACATACGTCCTAACCTTTCTCCAGCCCTGAGTGCGATCGCGGAACCGCTTTACTTATTCCTCACGGGGAGACAAGCGGGGGGCGCGTGGACGGTCTCTGCGCAGGACTGCACTGTCAGCCGCGGACGCGGGACGCGGGAGACAGCGCTGCCTTCGCGCGTGAGAATTCCCAGTCTGGAAACTCCGTCGTTACGGAACAGCACCCGGACGCGAGCTCACGGGCAGCTCCAGAGCCCGGATCCCAGGCCCGGAGGCGCCCAGGCGCGGGTCTGGAGCGCAGTCCCCACAGAGCGCCTGCACCCCGACCGCGGCCCCGGGGTGGCCGGCTGCACCCCGGCTCCGCCCGACCCAGGTCCCACGGGGCCGCCACGGGCAGAGCTTGCGGCGAGCGCCCGCGCATCCAGGCCCTGCGCAGGGATCCCCGGCCCCGACCCGCACCCGGGGGTCCCGCCCGCCCGCTGCAGACCCACGCCGGGTGACCCCGCCGCCGCCCGCTCCCGCCCTCCGCGCCTCACTTTGTCGCTGGTGCTCTCGGTTTCGTGGTCGCCGCCCGCGGCGTCCCCCTCACGGGGCGGCGACACCCCAGGCCCGGGCCCGGGGCCGCCCCCGCGGTGCCGCAGCTCCAGCATCTCCGCTCCCGGTCACCCCCGAACGGCATCAACGAGCGCCGCGCGCCGGGGGCGTCGCCAGGTGCGCGTCCCACGCAGGCCAGGGCGGAGGCGGAGGAGGGGACGCGGCGGCCCCGCCCCGCCCACCTGTGGGCCCCGCCCCGTCACGCGCGCCGGCCCCGCCCCGGCCCGCCCCCGTGCTGCACTGCGGCGCCCGCGGCCCCGCCCCGTGACGCAGCGCCCCGCCCCCGGCCCTGCGCGCCCAGGTGCCCTCGCCTGCCAGGTGCGCGCGGCGCCGCCAGGTGTGGGGCAGGGGCCGCGGGGAGGGGCGGCGGGCTGCCCGGACGCCCGCGCGGTGGCCGCGCCCGCACCGCTCCTCCAGCGGCACCAGAGCCCGAGGGCTGGTGACTGGGAAACCAGTCTGGCAGGACGCGCCCCCGCTCTTGGGCAGCGGCATTCCAGGCTGGTGCCATCACCTGGGAAAGGGGGCGCGGGGCGGCCTGGGCCCCGCGGCTGGGCGGGCCCCGCGCTGCGCACGCACATCGACGCCCAGGACCTGCCTGCAGAAACCCGGGCGGTGACGCCCGCGAGCTCACGGCCTGCGGGACGAGGGCGCAGTCGCCACTCTGGTCGGGGGCAGCCCTGCTCCCCGCGCTGCCCGCTCCACAACCCGGAAGGGCGCCGGGTCCGCGCCAGGTCCACGCAGGCCCTGTGAGAGGTAACAGCTCTGCGGACCCGCTTCCGCCACCTGCTCATCTCTGACACGCGCACACTCGCGAACTGGCCTTCCGGCACGCTGACAGCACGCAGAAGAGTGCCTTCTATAAACAGGTCAGCAACACAGATGTCTCAAGGTCATGGCTGATGTGTGAAAAGCCGTGCATTGTGACCTTCTGGCCTTTTAGCAACAAATGAGTGAAAACAAACCAACAATCATGTGGGGTGCTTTGAAAAGCAGAACACAAAAGCATCGTATTACCTTAAATGTTTAGTCTGTGTTGCTGCACTTTTCAAAAGAATGGAGGAACCATAAATCGCTCCTTCTGGGGATCAGAGCAGCAAACATGACACAGACAAATAAGACCCGGGGTGGCGCACAAGCGTAGTTCTTCTCCGGCACAGAAGGCCGGGCTTGAACAAGGACAGAGGCCCTTTTCCGGGCCTCATTACAGCCCAGGCGGTTTCTGTTTCTAATCCCATGGAAACGTCATTGGAATCCTGGCAAATCAATTCCGATCTACCACCTTTAGTGCCACCCACGACGAGAATAAAGACACGGAGACATATTTACAGTTAAGGACAGCCAAGAGGTCCTGAGTCTGGTCCAGACGAGGGGTCATGGAACAGAGGCCACCGCCCAGGCCTAACCTGGATTTTATTAATTCGCGTGTGAAGAAGGGAGTGACCAGAGGATGGGTGACTATAAGAATGGAGGGAGATGCGTGAGTACTGTGAGCTGAGCTAGGAAGCACCTCTGCAGTATGCAGAGACAGATATGGAGAAAGACCAATTTGCATAACACAATTGAGGTAGCATCTAATGTTTAGAAGGCTGGTGCTTTAGTTCCGAGGTGCAAACTTTCTCTGCCTTGGGAAGTCAGAGCCTCCCAGTTGACAGCCCTGGAGCCGCGTGGCTCTGCTATCGTGGGCTCCGTTTAGAGGAAATAGGACTGTCACCTGGCTTTAAAGATTATGCAGCAGTACTTCAGCTAGCCTTATTTACATTGCTTAGAGCCAATTGAAGGGAAGAAGAAATAGCTTAGCCAGTTCTGTACATATCAGGACCTGGAGACAGGGCCAGGTTTAGCCAATGTGGAGGTAACTGCTCTGTATTCAAGGAGAGCCGTCTAGGTGGTCTTCTGTAAGTAGGTAGCTCATCCAATTGTTCTCCACTGTTGGAGGACAGAAAGGAAGGGCTGCCTTCTCTACAGCCAAGAAGGCAGTCCGGAGCAAGGGCTGCTGTACTTGCCCCAGCACAAAGGATCTCAAGTGTTCCAGCTGAACTTTATGGGAGGTCAGAGCCAGGATTCTGGTCCATGGATGCCGCTGATTGGCTCTGCTGCCTCAGGTGCATCTAAAATCACTGCTCCCAGATGTTCAATGCATAGTAAGGACAAAGTGCTCACGTGACCAGAACCCCGCTGCCATGTCTCTGACAGAGGGATGATATCAGGACCTCCAAACACGATAAAAGGGAAATATTCTAACTCCCAACCTGCCACATGCTCGGGACGCCGAGTTTGTGTTCTCCAAATTCGAAGAATGAATTTTAAGGAACAACAGAAGTTAACAGTAGGAAATGTTCATTAAGGGAAAGATAGCTTCTGTTTAAGAGGAACAGAAGGGGGCCAAGAAAGCGAGTTGCCCATAAGCCCACTTCTCAAAGGAGGTTTTATGGAGCAAAACCATGAGGTGAGTACAAAAGCACGAGGTGGGGTGTAAAGTGGGGCAAACTATGATCGATCAATAGGATTATGAGTATAGTTACTTAGGTAATATTGAGTCAATGGAGAAGCAAGTCACATAGCAAGCATGCATGGAAAGAACAAGGACGTTTCCTGGAAGGGCCAGGTCAAGGTCTTGGTCCTCTATCCAGGTGACTGATGCCTCTTTAGAATATCAGTCATTACTGTTTATCCTTGGGGAAGTAGGTGTAGTCTTTTCATCTTTGTGTTGAGACCTGGCCTTCAATGAATGTACCTCCACCTACAGGTATCATGTGTTCACATCTTCTGCATTGATTCCTTCAAGGGCCCAGCCCTGCCTGACTGCCTATAATGTTCCTACCTAACTTAACCATCTATGCTATTCCCCGCTCTGAAGAGGTACCCCTAACTGCCATGAGGAGGCAAGGGGCTACTTCCAGCTGAAGGGGGTGGTAGCTGTGATCAGCAGTCAGAGATTCTCCACAGAGGGTCTAACTAAACTAGGCCCTCAATAGATGCCAGGCATTCTTGTCTTGGATGGGCATATAGCTTTAAGTCTGGAGGAGACAATGCCAAAGAAACAAGTATGCATGGGCCAAATAAAAAGATCAACAAGACTATTATGAATACAGCCAACAGAAGTTTTCACCAGGAAGAGCTAAGCATAGCCTCCCACAAAGAGGGTAAAAAGAAAATCCAGGGTATTTCAGAATTCAACATAGCATTAACCTATTGCTTAACTTCTTGAACAGCCATCAAGATATTAGGGAATGTACACTCAACATTTGACTTTTACGATTGAACAATACCGCCCTTGTGCGACTGTCAGAATGTCTAATGCCATCTGATTTTGGAGGATGGCTTGACTCAAGGATTTTACATCTTCAGGAGAGGTCAGTGAAGGTGTCAGTTAAGTGTAGCCAAGGTCTAGATGTGTTGTATGACATCCTCTAATCCTAGGGAAGGGACAGATAGAAATCACGTGGTCATACCCGTGAAACACACTTCCAGACCATCAGTGTCACACATGGAGTAAGTTTGTAGGTTTGTCGATAATTTTGACACTCCTGCCTTGCAACCATGCAAGTCCCAGTGTGCATCTTTCGATCTGTCCAGTGGTGCCACTGGGAGCTTTTCATATCATTGTAGGGTGATTGTAAATCAGTCTGTTATAAACCAGACTTTGACCTGTAAAGTTATGATGCGTATACACTGCTTGGGTGATGTCCATCCCATGCATTTAGTAGCATTAAGTCAATGAGAATAGCAGTGATTTCTCTGTTCCCAACATAAGGGGCCTTTCTACCAACGTGTCCTGTAGGGGGGCTAACCACAGAAAATCATCTTCAGTATAAATATTGACTTGTCCTCCACTGAGTTATAAAACACCGGTTAGAGCTGAGCACTAGTCCCGGGGAAAGTGAGGAATTTTCAAGTGTCTGGTGTAGAGTCATTACTGCATACCCTACTTTTCTCATCCCGTTTTCGGTCAAGGAACTGCCATCACAGAAAAGGCTCAAATCAGGGTCAGGAAGGGGTGTGTGTAACAACTTTTCTCTGGCCACGTATGTGTGGAGAATTACCTGTTCCCAGTCACATCTTTCAGTCTCAATTTCCTCCTTTTATGGTAGAAAGGTGGCGGAGTATAAGGAAGAGACTGTCTTTATGGGAATGGTTGATCCTTCTAGAAGTAGAGCCTGGAATTTCCAAAGCCAGTTGTTGGGAGCAGTTGAGCTACTGATCCTTCACACCTGCATGTGGAACTGACAGCGTGGAGTGCCCAAGGAGTGCCCTGAGAGCACCAGGTGCCCCAGGCAAGCAGGTGTTCCAGCCCTGAGCACGTGGGGCACGAGAGGCCAGCTAGTTTAGCAAGGGGGAGTCACATGACAAGTGCATGGATAAATGCATTGCGGAGGCTGAGCAGTTCCAGTCCTCCCATCAAGAGAGGTGGCTCCATGTGACCTCAGTGTTCTGCAGAGTGTCTTTTATCTTTATCTCTCCATCCCCTCTGCAATCCTTCCCCTGGCATCTTTGACAGCTGTGCAGAACTTGGCAGGTTGTCTGATAGCCATAGTTTCTCTTCGGAAGAAAGAAGTCCTGCTACATTGTAAGGTGTATATTCAATGAGATCTTTATCTAAGCTAAGCTGATGGAGGGGTTGTACAATCTCACCATATCTTGCTATCCAAATGCAACAAAACCTGTAATTCCTAGGTATCCCCTTAGCAGTATTTTCCCCCCTTATCTGTTTTAAAGTCTTGGACTTCAGGAAGGAAAGTATCAGTTTAATTCTGCCTTCCCCAGTCTTTGGTTTCCCTTAGCTCTGATAAAGTCTAAGTATTTTACCTCAAGACTGCAAAATTGTGCCTTCGACTAGAGACCTTATAACCTCTGCCTGCTAAAAAATTCAGCAGAGCCCGAGTGCCTTGGGTAGAGAGCTCTTCTGAGGGGTCACATAACAGTGTATCATCTACATATTGCAGGACTATGACTTGGGAAAATTCAAAACATGCTAAGTCAAGGAAAAGCATTTCCACCACACACCAGGCTGTGCCTTTAGCTAAAGTGTGTAGTTGAGGTGCCCGCTTGGCAAGCACAAGGTCCTGAGTTCGATTCCTGGTACCAGAAAACAACTACAAGGGAAAGCACTTGCCCAAAAAGTTGAGGAATGTCTCTGAACCCTTGAAGAAGCACAATGCACATCAGTTGAGAAGCCTGGTCATGAGGATTTTCAAAGACAAAATGAAACTGGGAACCTGTATGTAAAGGAATACAAAAGAAGGCATCTTGTAAATCCAACACTGAAAACCAACTGTCATCTTCTGGGATCAGAGAAAGGAGAGTGTATGGGTTAGGTACTGCTGGGTGGATTGGCACTACTGCCTATTTACCAATCTAAGGCCCTGTACCAACCTCCATGGTGCACTGGGTTTTTAAATCCCCAAGACTGGAGTGCTGCACTGGCTATTACAGACTCTAAGTAGACCTTGTACCCTTAAGTTATCAATTATATGCAATAATCCTACTTTAACTTCAGGCTGTAAAGGCTATGGTCTCTGGTGAGGAAAAATAGCAGGATCTTTGAGATGTATTTGCTCTGGAGCAGCTCTCATTGCTCTTCCTATTCTACCTCTGGTTTCCCGTACTTCAGGATTTATTTCTGTCTCCATGATGGGGAGGCAGCATACCTAACCTGGGTGAGTGTGTATTACAGTATTCAACCAAGACACCTTGCCTCCGGGAGGGGAACTGGACTTTCAGGGATAATTGAAAGGAATGTATAAAAAGGAAGCCCTCCTGGTTACAGCCTCCTCTGTAATAGTAAAATACTGAGCTACCTCCTCTCCAGTGACTCCTTTCACTGCGGGATAACAGCTGAAAGGAAGGTCAGGGCTGGAAAGAAGGACTGAGAAACATGCACCAATGTTCAATAGTAGATGGGTTTCTTTTCCCTCTATAGTCATGATTACCCGCGGCTTCTCCACGGAGAT
The DNA here is from genome assembly GCA_004363535.1 of Dasyprocta punctata. NCBI lineage: Eukaryota > Metazoa > Chordata > Mammalia > Rodentia > Dasyproctidae > Dasyprocta > Dasyprocta punctata. The sequence goes on along the minus strand of RJWM01027646.1, from coordinate 18,150 downwards.
GACAGTCTGGCCAGAAGGAGAAGGCAGAGTGTGTACTGGGGCCCCCCAGTCTGCTGGACCAGCTGGTGAGATGGGTCTGAGCTCTGGGGCCTCTGCCTCACAGTGTGGTCTAACCTCCAGTGGTAGCTTTACAACTGGGGCCTGGCTCAGAGGGCCTTTTGGTGCAGTCCTTCTTAAGGTGGCCAGGATTTCTGCAGTAGCAGCAGCTGAGTTTAGTCCTTGAACTCTGCTTGGAACCTCAAGAATCAGGCTTAGGATCTGTTCCTTTTAAGGCTGTACCCAAGATAGTTGCTTTCTCTTGCTCTTTTTGTCTTCTTCCCTTGGCTTCTTCCTGCCATCAATTATAAAATACTGAGGAGGCAATTTTGACTAGAGTATCAAGTGAGCTATCTGGAGCAAAAGTCATCTTTTGTAGCTTTTTCCTAGTTCTGGAGGCTGACTGGGTAATAAATTTGTCTTTAAGAATCATCTGTCCTTTTTTCAAATCAGGAGCTAGGGAGATATGTTTCATCAATGTCTCTTGTAAACAATCTAGGAAAGCAGAAGGGTTCTCATCTTTCTCCTGATGAATACTCAACAATTTAAAACAATAGAAGTGCTCAGTCCTCGTCCTTCTTAGACCTCCGAGAATACCTGTCTGAAAACGTGTCCTCCTCCAATCTCCCTTCTGGTTGGGAGGCCAGTAGGGGTCTTGTGTAGGGACTGCTTGGGGTCCAGTAGGAACCAGTCAGTTCCTCTAACTACCCATCTTCTAAAATTAATATGATATTCATCTCCAAATGTAAAAGGAGCTTACAGTGCTGCTTGTCCTCATTGATTTAAGAGTAGCATCACAGGGCTGGGGATTTAACCCAGTGGCTCAAGCGCGTGCCTGGTGAGCATAAGGTCATCAGTTCAATCCCTGGTGCCAAATAAATAAATAGATAAATAAACAGTAACATTACATCCTTTACATCCTTCCAGTCTAGTTTATAGGTCTGAGAAAGTCCTCTAAAGACCTCAAAGAACTTATTAGGGTGGTCTGAAAACTTAACTAGTTCTTGTTTGATCTGTTTTAGGTCACTGAGAAAAAAGGACTAATGAATGTGGGTATTCATATTCGCCATTTACTCCTATAAGAGGTACTGTCCTTGAGGGACTTGAATAACATTAGCCAAGGACGGATATAATCTGGTAGAAGCTTCAGTTATGGCTGGCCTCGAGGCCTCACCCTCAGGTGCTGAGGGGCAATTAGGGGAAGCCTCAGACTCAGTGATAGTGGGTGGGGTGACACAGCCCCCCGCCCCATGTGCCAGTGGTGGTCCTGCCAGCTGGGGAGAAACAGGAAGGAGGCCCCCCACCCCCATGAGACAGCCATCACGGGGGCTGGGAGACACTGGCCCCTCCATCAGAAACCGGCTGTTTCAGAGCAACACAGGCTGAGATGATAACAGCTGAAGTAAAGAAGCAGCCTAATGCTAATATTGTTTGGTGGACTTTGCAGGCCTAAAGCTGTAGCAACTACTTAGAGGATAACAATATGCAATGTAGTACCTACTGTGGATTTCTCACTGTCTTATCACTGTTTAGTTTTGTTTCATTTTATTGTTCTGTTTTATTCCATTTAAAATAAAAAAAAATTGTGGATGAGACTTTGATTAAGGTTTCCTTGTAAACTTCACCCTCAGGATCCGAAAGGTGGAGGAAGAGTAGCCTCAGGCTCAGTGAGAGTGAGAGTGGATGCCTCAAGGAGCAGAGGTGTCTGGTTTCCCTGTGCTCACATTTACATTTTGAACACAGGTAAGGATGATCTGTTAATGCAAAGAAAGTCTAAACATAAGGGAATTCTGGTTATTTCCCCCTCTCTCTTACAGTCCAATTCTAGTGAAATGATATCACAATCAATACTTCCCACTGCATTCCATTCCTCAAGGGAGTAGACAGGCATTGCGCAGGTGCAGACAAATACTAAACTACTCTTTCTCAATATGTGAAGTTCAAACACTTTCCAGTGTTTAAGAATACATTCCAAAGGAGTAAGAGATTTTGACATTGAGTCTCTCATCTGAAATACAAGAGAAAGAATTGGTGTCCCTTTAAATTCTACTTGATTTTTGTATCTTCAAGGCATTCCCAAGGTGACTTACTCCAGAGCAGGTGACTGCCATCTGGATAGAGACCAGAATAGATTGGGTCAGACTAACCACTTTTTATGGGCTCACAACCCTGTCTTCACTAGGAACTCAAATTTTTAACTCCAGCAGGTGTTTCTAACAGCACAAGTTGCAATTAATTCCAGCTATAATAGTCATGTTTAAAGAAGGAAGCACTGCTAACAAAACTAATAATCAAGATATCTGAACCACTGCTTTCCAATTTTTTGAAAGAGAGTGAGGAAAATAGATTGAAGGGCAAATTGGAATACTTCTCAAAATGCAAAAGAGATCACACCTAGAGATGGATAAAGTCAAGTAAATGGCTCAAGTGAATAGCTCAGGCCCTAGAGTGAAGCAGTTTCTCAGACATTTGAATTATCTATGTAATCACCTAGGCAATCTTCCTTAGCAGCAAGACACACATAATTTTATTTAAAATCCATTCTAAAATTTCCAAGTCTCTGAAGCTCACAGATTAAACTTATACCTATCACTCAGTACCCATAACTTCCATGTTAGTAAAGGCAGTTCCTATATGCACAGGAAAGAAGAGAAAGCCTGGCTAAACCTTCCCCTCTTTCTAAACTTTCAGTCACTGTATGTGAGGCACCAGTGTGAATCGCTCCCCTGACAGCTGTTTTCCTCTGTGAAGGTCAAACAGCTTTTGCAAGGTGCCTCAACCTGACCTCCTGGAAGGAGGAGCAGTCTAACTACAAGGCGCTTCTAGAGTTAACTCTCAGAAAGTTGGAGGAAAACTTAGGGGGAGTTTCTAACTTACTAGCAGAGAGAAAAGTTCCAAACTATAGCTCACTCTTAATGGAGGCTGAAGAGAGGGCTCTAACAGTGTCATCTCTACTTAGTCTGGGACAGGGGACACCAGAGGATCACTGAGAGAGTATTTCTCACTCACTGAAGAGAGCAGGTAGAGATGATAGATAACTGGAGATTATTCTGCTGGTTACCCATTAGGGCACTTGGGATCCAGCTTCCACTGAGGAACCTTGGTATCTGTCGGAGAATTGCCCTGCCAATGACCCCTCAGTTATCCTCTGAGATTGTACTGGTTCCGCACGACTAGAAATTTGTCTCCAGAAAGGAATTCAGCTGCTTGTCTGGTCAACATTCTCTTGGTTTCAATAGGGATTCACCAGAAGTTGGTGGGGGGAACCTGTCCTCTGCTCTAGAAGTGGCTCTTGCTCTGAAACACTTAACTAGCTGGCAGAGTAACCACTGTTCGTTAGAGTCCTATGAGGGGCAGACAAAACCTGACTGTCCTCATCTAAGAAGACTTACCTATGTTCAGTGTTAACAAGTGTGCATTTTCTACAGGCTCAACTTAGAGTTCCTAGTTTTTGGGTAGGAGGGAAAGGTTGAGGAAGTTCAGAGTTTCTCTCCCTCTAACTTTACATGCCAAAAAAAGTGGAAAGTATGAAGTGGCAGGAAAAGTTCAGAAATGAGATCAGAAAAAGGAAGTCTTCTCTTCTTGTGCTTATGGTGAGTTATCCAGACAACTTGTCTCTGGGTCAGCACTCTCACCCTGGACAGGTGAGACTGGGGAAATCTCAAGAGCTAAGATTGACTCCTCACCAGTGGAAGATCACACCAGAAAGGAAGTGGCAGCAGAACAGGCATAGCATTCTCTCTAAGGTGTAGAGGGACAACCAGGGCCAGTTTGTTCCAGTGAAACCTGTCCTCCAAGTCTTAAGAATGACTGCCAACCTATTACCTTTCAATTGGCAAAAGGTGTCCTGTTATTTATTAATAGGGATGTATGTTGCCTAAAATGTAAACTAGATTTCATAAAAAGACCCATTTTACAGTATTTCATGTCGAAATCCACTAGGAGGCTTCTGTCTAATAAGTCAAAATCCCTAGTGCTTCTGTCTAACAAGTCAAACAGGTCAAGCAAAGAGCATCAATAAGTTCAGCAACTAGTAAGTCAAATGTAGCATATACAAAAAGGAATATAAGGCCAACATACCCCATCAAAGAAACATCACAATCTCATGTTCTCAACTTAAATTTGCCATCATTTTAACAAAAGACTGAAAGAGTTTTGCCCTAGTATAAATTATCGTACAATTATGGTGATAGTCTAACACAGTGGAAGGGCAAAGTCGGAACGCCTACCCTGACAGCCACTTCCTCCTTCTTCCCCTTCCGCCCAAATTGCAACTTCCGATCAGTTCCTCACACGTCACCAATGCCCGCCCCGTGTGCCACTTCAGGCCAGAGGTCAGGTAACTCTTTGCCTTCCTGTACCCAGTTGAAGGAGATAGCCCAACCGCCACGGGTTGTTTACTCCTTCCCATGGCCTCAATAAATGCATTCTTCTTTTTTTACTTTTTGCTTCTGTATTGCAGCAAAAAGCCCTAACAAAGACAATGTATAAAAAAGACAAGGCTTAAAAATTGAAGGCCTTACCACGACAGACCTTATCAAACCTTATGTTTTCTGACATTACCATGTTTTCTTTTTCTCTCTTCCTTTTTCCTTTTTTCTCATTCAGAAAACTTTAGATTCTTCACATTTATTGCATTTGCTTTCTGTGATGCAAACCGTGGCACATAATGTTTTCTAAGGCCTCGCTGTTAGTTTCACTAGGCTTTCACCTGCTGAAAGCTTTCTGGTAAACCCCAAACATCCAGGAGACTGTTAGCAATGCGTACTTCTTGGTTGACATAAAGAACTTCCACGTTAGTTTTCTTGGAGCCACTTATATCTCTTAGCAGGGTTAAGGGAGGTAGCTAGCTCTGTTATTTGTATTGCTTCTGTTTCAGCTCGAGTTTTTTGACCTTCTGTTTTGCCCAAAGTAACAGGCATGTACCGAGAGACCTATTATCACTCCTCACCAAAGATTCCCTTAATGATAAACCTCCCCCTTGTGTGGGAATCTGAGCTGCTTTCCACACCAGAGGCTCTAAGGTTCCTGGATGGAATGTCCCCAGCTTGCCAGGGTGACAAGACACCCTTCGCGCAGTGTTCCCTGTTGCTTGGATACCCACCATACAGCTTTGTGCCTGACCTGTCTCTCTGTGGCCTTCATCAGCTCTGTTTGTTGGAGATAGGAATTTTTGATCTCAGCCTACCAGGCAAACATATTTTGGGAGACTCTTGCCAGGCAACTTATGTTGTTTACCTTCTTGTTTTTAATGGAACTATGTGGGAGAAGAATACGGTAGGGAGAAGGCATCAGAAAATGGCATGGTGGTGTAGTTAGAAATTTGTGTATTAACCACCCTAGGCTCAAGTCATAGATCTGTCGTCTTCTCTTTGAACTAATTGTAATTTACTCTATGCAACATTTTCCTCCTTTGGTTTTGGTTGTTGCTATTGTTGTTTTGAGACAGACTATTGCTCTGTAATCCAGGCTGGCCTGAATTTCTTAGGTAGCCCAGGCTAGCCTCAAACTCACAGTGATCCTCCTACCTCAGCCACCCCAGTGCTGGAATTATAGGCACACACCACCATGCCCATCTCTTCATCATACCCTCTGAAACTATATGCTAGTTGACATGGCCATTCAAGGTTTAAGTAAAACTCTTCACATTGCACTTTACAAAACACATTCATGTACATTATTTAATGTGTTGTATTCCGCCAATAAGCTAGGCATTGCAAATATTTTTATTCCCATTTTACAAGAAAAAAAAATCCAAGAAGCAGAATGATGTAAAAGTTAATAGAGGAAATTTGGGATTGGAACCTAAGTTTTTATACTTCAGATTTTGCCTGATCCGGAACTGCAGATATTCAGTAGTACAAACAAATAACTTTTTTTTTTTTTTTTTTGAGACAGGGTCTCACTATGCAGTTCAGGTAGTTCAAGTGGGCCTTAACCTCATTACATAGCCCAGGCTGGCTTTGGACATGCAGTGGTCCTCTATCTCGGCTCCCAAGGGTTGGGATTATGGGCATGCGTCACCACGCCTGGCTAGAGACAAGTAACTTCTGAGGAGATGACTTGTCACAACAAGCACATGAATTCCAGAAACAACCTGAGTTCAAATCCCAGCCCTGCCACCTACTGGTCAGCAGCTAAACATCTTCTGAGGGTGTGCATTGCCGTTTAGTACAATGATGACAAGGGAAATAGAGCTCTGTTTTGTTTTGTTTTTCTTTTTTTAAGAGTAGGAACATTTATTGGGAATAGGACTGGGGAGTAGGACTAACCCCTGAGAAACGGCGGGGGGGTGGTCCTGAATGGTCTGCCCAGGGTAATAGTGTCTTCCTCCTAGCATCTTATGAAGATTAAATTGGGTAATATGTGTAAAACCCTGAGAACAGTATATTTTACATATACTGTTACACAAGTGTTACCTAGTAATTATTGTCCATTATACTGAAAGTAGTTTTTCTCAAGGAGAAGAATATTTGACTCTAAACTCCTTGCAATATCCAGAAGACTTTGAAGATAAAAAGGTTATATGCTGAGCTAGGCATATAATCCTGGGCATGTAATCGCAGCACTTGCGAGGCTGAGGTAGGAGAATCACTGCTAGCCAGGGCTATGGAAATCAGTTCAAGGCCAACCCACACTGCATAGCAAGACCCTGTCTCAAAAGACAAGAAAAAAAGAAGGCGCTCTATACTAACATTGTTTTGATAAAGTGGATAGAAATTAAGAAACAGGGAGGGTTGACTTTGCAAACAAGTACAAAGCAATCAAACTAATTTGTGCCTTGTCTTTGAGACTGATGAAACTGGCGTTTATCACTATTAATTGGAGTCAGTTACTACCCATGTACCTGGCACAATGACCAAGAAATTCCTTGTATTTCTAGCTTCTTTCCTGAACTCTGGTAGCTTCAGCTAAAGTGTATTTTGTGACTTAATTCCTTTGTAAAGTAAATAGCATAGTCCTTCTATAACTATAAATTGTAATTCAAAAGGATGACGTGTTTAACTGTGCCTATATTTTCACAGTGGATAGAAGGTATACATTTTAAGCAAAAATCGACATTTTATAGTTTAAATATGCACAAAGTCAATGGAATATGTGTACCTTTGACCTGCATGATTCAAGTATTTGAAGATTGAATATGGCTGGATTTGGAAGTGGAATAGATTGGGAACTGTCCTCAGAAAGACCAGGTCATCTAGTTGCTTCAAACAGTATGAATTATCTCTGTTCAACAAACAGCTGAAATTCAAAGCCAGAAGTCAAGGTTGTTAGATGCAGAAATAGAAGCTGATCCTGGCTGATGTGATAAGAGACCTTTGTGTCCTATTTTTCTGGGCCACTGGTATCATTTGCATTGCAAATGCCCAGAGAGGCCATTGCATTAAAGGCCTGGCGCTACTACAACCTGGTAGAGTCCTGAGGAGGTGAAACCCACTGGGGGATCTTGGGGGTTTGCCTTGTCTCTGTTTCCTAGCCACCACGGTGTTCTGTCTCATCATGGGCCCAAAGTGATGGGGCCAAGTAGCCACGGACTTAGACCCCTGAAACTGAGCAAAAGTAAACCTTTCCCCCTTTTTGTTTATCTCAGGTATCTTGTTGCACTGATGGGAAACTGATTAGCAACTACTGAATTTTTGTAACGGTGTATAAAATAATGGTGCAAGCTTCAAATGATTTAATTGAGCTGATGAAATACAGTGTTTTGAAGGTTGGTGATTTCTATGGAAAACCACATACCTTGGATTTTTCCAGGTAGCCCCAATACGATGTATTTTTATTTTCAGTGCAATGTATTTATTAAATATATAACCATATATGATTAAGTTTTCAAATTTTGGAAAATTTTTTCACATCTACATATTTTCAGAGCAAAAACAATTCTTTTGTTGGACTACATGAAACTTCAGTTGGGTTTAGAAAATACAGCCAGCATGCATGCTTAAAAGGTATTGTACTGATGAATCTGCTTTATTCTCATATATTACAAAAGTTGTCCATACTTCTGGTAATACTTATGGTCTGCTATCTTTATTTTCTCACATTTGTTCTACTAAAAGTTATTTTTTGTTGTATTTGTAGATATAGTAAATTTAACACTGATTCGTCCCCAAAATTATCATCCCAAATTATTTTGGAGATTAAGTTGATCTTATCTGTCCCCATACCAGGAACAGCTTGTACCTTAGTCATTTAGTATTGGGTACATTTAGGATCTCACTTAGGTGGGAGGATTTGATGAATGGGAGGTGGAAAGGGACTGTGGTTGCTGCACAATCCAGAACAGGGAACAGAAGGAAACCTACAGAGTAGGAAGGGGCCGGAGTGGCTGCCAATTTAAGATATTTAAGAAGAATCTAATGTAGCAGTGGCTTTTGTTTTAATTTTGTTTTTTTACCCCCTTCCTTCCTTCCTTGTTCCGTGTGTGTGCGTGACTGGAGGTTGACCTGAGGAACTTGTGGGCTCACGACATCCCCAGCCCTTCCTGCCTTTTTTTTTTTTTTTTTGAGAGAATCTTGCTAATTTGTTCAAACTAGCCTTGAATTTGCTACCCTCCTGTCTCAGCCTCCTGAGTGGCTGGCATGCATCACCATGCTCAGCTAGTCTATTTACTTTTGATAACAAAATCAGCTTCCTCAATATCCTGTGCAGACCGCTGTACCTACTGCAGTATTGTGTTTAGAGAAGACGTGCCGAAATGATCTACCGTAATTAGGGTTACCAAGTTATTTCCTGCACGTTGAGGAGGACATTAGTAACACCATGAAATTCCTTACGCAGCAAGAGTTACACAAGGCAAAGGTTGAAGTTGTCTCACTCATGAATCAAATTTAGGGACCCTTGTTCCATGGCAGCCTTGTCGGGAGAGTAAATGAATTATTCAGAAGTATGGGCTCATTGACACTTATTAGAAAAGAGATTCTTGGGCATTTCAAAAATGGTTATAAACATAACCTTGTCGGGAAAAAGGCAAACTTTTGGAATTGAGCAGAAACGACTCCCAGCTGTCCTTGCGTGGACTCAAGCTTACTGGTATTTTCTGGTATCATAGGGATGTTTTTAAATTTTCATAAATTTATTAACATGTATATAAAATTTTTTAAAACTCAGAATTTGAGTGAAAGAATTTAGCCAAAATTTGAAAGATATACAATGACTTCAATTTAATGTTTATGACAAGGAAAACATCTAAAGTGTAAGGTATTTATAAAGTATGCATGATCATGCAATAAAACATGCAGTCATTAAAACTGTTTTTGATGCTGGGTGGTATATACCTATCAACCCAGCACTCAGGAGGCTGAGGCAGGAGAATTGGCATGAGTTCGAGGCCAGCCTGAACTAGTGAGACCCTGTCTCAAAAAATGAAAAATTATTTTTGAAAAATATTGGCTTTGTGAGCATATAATATCAAGAAAAAAGAGACAAATCCTACAATTGAGAATATAGACCTCTTTGCTCAGAAAAAAGAAATATCAGAAAGTCTGCCATCATAGCCATACTTACAGCATCCTTTCACTGGAGGCCCCAAACAACCCCTACTGAGGAGCACTGCCATTGTTGAGGAAACCTGGTACTGAGCTGAAAGGAGGACACCTTCACCAGGGAGTTGGAAGCAAATTATTTATTACGCCAGCAAGCTGGTGGAAAGACCAGTTCCAAGTCACCAGCCCCAGGTCAGCTTTGGGTTTAGTTTCTATAGGATTTGCAAGCAGGCAGTACCAAAGCTGACAGCAGGTTGTTATGTAACTCGTTAAATGAATCAAGTCCTGTGCTATCAGGCAGATTCGCTTTCAGTTGGTTTACTTAAAAAGAATTGCTTATCATAAGGCAGGAAAATTCTGGGAGGGGTGCTGAGCGGGGCAGGGAGGTTAACTGTGTCTGTGAGAAGCAGCTGGAGGCAGACAGTCAAGGCTGACTGAGGTTAGCAGACTGACTGTGTGAGGGCAGCATGCACATACACTGTCTCCATACAGCAACAGGATCCTGATCGGTTTTTATGTTTCTGCTCAATTTCTATTACAACTTCACTGTGATTTTTCTTTTTATCTGCTTTTTTAAATACAGCGTGCTTCCCTGTTTAAACTTTTTTAATTGGTACATTCCTATGTCTGTCTCACTTCTAATGACCTCTGGTTCAACTGTGTTACAGCAGGGGTCAGGCTGTCATTCCTTTTCATGGCCAAGTAGTAGTCTATTCTATTGTGTACATATACTGCTTTCTCTTTATCCACTCTTGGGGATACACATTTGCATGACTTTGATCAATGAGACTATTTTACAACACTAGAAATAAAAGCTTGTTTCTGAAAGACTAACAATCCTATGTGTGTGGCTCCTGTCCCTGGCACTGCAACTTAATTTTGCCAGGGAGAGAATGTAATATTTTTGGGGGGCTAAGGACTAAAGCCACTGCTTTGCTTATGCTGGGCAAGTGCTGTACCACGGAGCTTCATCTCCAGTACTTCATTTTTTATTTGGAGACAGAATTTCTCTACCCTGTCTAAGCTGGCCTCTAACTGGTGATCCTCCTGCCTCAGCTTCCCAAGTAGCTAGGATTACAGGCAAATACCACAGTGCCTGCCTGAGAATATAAATCATTTCAAGTTACAGTCCCTCTTGAACAAAATTTAGTATTTCTTTAGTTCTCTCATTATCTAATCTATTAAACTAAATTTCTGGCATGTGTTTGTTTTATATTTATATGAGATTTATGATTTTACCTGTTTGAAAATTATACTTTTACTGAAATAAAAACATCATCTGTTTTCATTCAATCGATATCCATCTGTTTATATAATAACTATAGACAAGCTTGACCTACATATTCTGACCTGCAATGTCAGAACACAGTGTGAGGCACTTTATAGAACACACACACATGCGCGCACACACACGATACATGAGTACACACTTGAAGTTAAAAGTTAAACATTAACTGGAGTACATGGTAATATAAAATGCACATTGCATCTTCCCAAAAACATACTTCTTCCATAGAAATAGCCACTCTTATTAACTCTGTGTCAGCCTTCCTTTCAGATATTTTTCTGTGCTCTTATATAATTATTATTATGTAATTATTATCATTATTAATTTGAAACAGAGGCTAGGTATGCAGCCCAGGTTTGGCCTTGAACTCAAGGTCCTCCTACCTTGCTGAGTATGGTGGCACACACTTGTAATCCCAGCACTCTGGGAGTCTGAGGCAGGAGGATCATAAGTTTGAATCAACCTGGGCAATTTAGAGACTTAATAAGACCCTGCCCCAAAATAAAAAGTAAAAAAGAGCTGGAGATGTAGTTTATTGTGAAGGCCCAACATGCAAGTCTGGAAGAGATGGGAAGAGGGAAAAGGAAAGGAAGAGAGAGAGAGAGAAAAAAAAAAGGAAAAGGAAAAGGAAAAGAATGCCAGGTATGATGGTGCATACCTATTCTCCCAGCACTCAGGAGGCTGAGGCAGGAGAATCACTGCAAGTTCGAGGCCAACCTAAGGTACAAAGTGAGCTCAAGGCCAGCCTGAACTGTATAGTGAAACCCTGTCTTAAACAAACAAACAACAAACAAACATGAAGATAAAGGAAAAGGCAAAGAAAAAAAGCTCTTCTCCTTCAAGTCTGCAGAGTGGTGCAGGAGTGGACTGCAGCAGGGTCAGTGTGGCCGCCGCCCTTCTCTTCTACCTTTACACCGACAGCGGTGGACTCGAGGTGATGTTCTGGAGCCTCCTTCTTCATTTGATACTGTGATATGGAGCACTTTGTGACAGTTTATAAATATATTTCTCATTCTTTCATTTTTTTATTTTTAAATTTTATTTTAAAAAGAAAAGAACAAAAAAATCAAGGTGCAAGCAAACCTAAAAACAACAACAAAAGCAAAACAACAACAACAACAAAAAAAACAGTATTTCTATAGGATTTCAAAACAAGATGATAGGAATTTAACAGTGGTTGTTATATTACATATTGTTATCTTCAAAATAGTTGCTCAGGTTACCAGGTACAGGAATAAAACAAAACAGTAAAATGGAACCAAACATTGGATCTCGAAAGCAAGGCAGGAGGCAGTCCCCCACAGTCGCCACGATGCTCACTGCCACCCTCCTGCCCAGACCACCGGCCCCAGGTCTGCAAAGTCATTCAAACAACACAAGCATCACGTTATTCCTTCCACCTCAGTTATCATCTCACCCTGAGTCCTCACATCAGCCAGTTGCTTTTGGGGGCCAGAGGGGGACCGATGCTCTTCCGGTTTCCCAGCCCACGCACCAGCTGGCTCATGGGAAGGCCTCTCATCCTTTAAATGGCTATATACACGGTATGAACATATCACAGTTTATTCAGCCATTCCCCTACCAATGGACATTTAGAGAATTTCCCCAACTTCGTGATCACCAGAATAACCCTGCAATGAATGTCCTGTCTTCGCAAACCTGTGTATACCTCCGAGTCACGGGAAGCCCTGTGGACACCTAGGCACGGGGCAGTGGACTAAAGAACCTGCGCGGCCCACATCCTGACAGACGCGGTGAAGCGCTCCTTCCGATGGTGGCAGAAGGGTCTCGTGACGACGACGAGGGTGGAGAGAGAAGCAGGCCAGGCAGAGGCGCTTCTGCTCGTCTCGAGGTGTAGCCTTTTCCTTTCTTCTCTGACTGCGGTGCCCACTGTGAGAACTGCCGCTTTCAGACCGTTACGCAGGGCCCTGTGGTTCTCCTACTTCCCCACCTGCTCTGCGCCCCGACGGGGAAGCTGCACAGACCTCCTCCTCCCGCCCCATCCCGACTCGTGCGCCCCAGGCTGCTGTCACAACATGCCGTGGACTGGTTTCCCTCACGGTCCTTGCTATGAGTTCAAAACCAGCATAGGAAACCAAGCGACCAACTGTGAATTTAGAGGAGCCTTTATTAGCCGAGCCCAGTGGCCGAACTGCCTGCTTCACTAGGGAGACGGCAGAATAGCGCAGAGCCCTTACAGCAGGCAGAATTTAAAGCAAAACACCAAGCTGGGCGTGGTGGCGCACGCCTTTAATCCCAGCACTCTGGAGGCTGAGGTAGGAGGAGCGTTGTGGGTTCGAGGTCAGCTTGGGCTACAACGCGAGCACAAGGCCAGCCTGAGCTACATAGTGCGACCCTGCCTCAAAAACACCAGGGTTGGGAGTTTGGCTCAGTGCCTTAAGCGCCTGCCCTGACAGGCGCGAGGTTGTGAGTTCAATCCCCGGTGCCACAAAAAAAAATAAATAAATAAAGCAAAACACCACATCCTGATTAGCACAGTCACTGTTACTCTTGGCTAAATCTAGAACAAGGAGTTCAATCTGTAACTGACTGTGAACAATACAAAGAACTTAGTTTAGCAAATACATTGTTTTTAACATACCCATGTTCTTTCAGGGGCAAACTGACCTCATTATACTTCCTCTTAATCACTTTCCCCACCCTGGGGTGATCTGGAGGTTAGCTTCACGGGATTTTCCTATGTGAATTATCACTGCCCTGGGGCCTGGGTCTGAAAGTCCCGCGAGGCTGATCTGGTGGCTGCCGAGGGGTGCAGGGGGCGTCTTCCAGCTCTGCCTGCGCAGGGTGGCATGTGGAGGGGCTGGGGCCGCTCTCTCCTCTCCGCCTCTGTCCCTGCCCCTCTCGGTGCTGCAGATGGAGCCCAGGACCTCCAGCTTGCTGAGCCGGTGCTCTGGCCCCAGCCACACGCAGCCCTCGGGGCCTCTCCCCGGGACAGGTCCGCCTTCTCCACGTGGTTACCCAAAGCTCCGCTGGTTACCAGTGCGTTAGGGTCATGCTCAGCACATTGCAGTATGCTTTAAAATTCTGTATTTTATTTTTATTATTTTTTAAAATTTTAAACAGAAGAAAAGTAAGAAATTAAAGTAAAACAATTTCACAACAAGCCAGTAGGAGTATAACAATAATCAGCACATTGCATATTGTTATATTCACAGCAGTTGTTTAGGGTATAAGATATAGACATGAAACATTGTCCAGAAAATTATTAGCACAAAACTTTCCCCTCAGTGAATCAAGAGAAACGAGCTATATGACTATCTCTTTTGTCATGATTGCTCTATTATTTTCAAATAAACATTTCACATTAAAAATGAAATCTGAAGATGACTCTGTGAAATCTACTCTTCACTCAAAATTCTTTTAACTATCTTAACTAATTTTTTATACACATAAATTTTCTTTCAGTTCATCACACAAGAGCAACAATGCGATCGTTATGTATGTATGACTTATTTGGTTCACTGAGAAGTATATTTTCAAGGCTCATCCATTTAAGAGTGAAAATGTCTAGTTTATCATTCTTTATAGCTGAGTAGTATTCTATTATATAGAAATACCACAACTTTTTTATCCATTCCTCTGTCGAGGGGCATTTAGATTGTTTCCAAGATCTAGCTATTATGAACTGGGCAGCTATAAACATAGGTGCACATATATCGCTGTGGTAGGATGTTTTTAATTCTTTTGGGAAGATACCCAGAGGGGGAATAGCTGGGGCAATGTGTTTTACTCCTTTTGTGGTGGCAGGGGGGAGTCGGGGCTGACACATGCTAGGCGGGTGCTTTAGCAGTGAGCTGCACCCCTAGCGCCTTCCACGATTATTAACGATTTCCTTTCTTTTACATTGTATACCTGAAGAATGTTGTTTAAATGGGTCGTGTTTGCACAAGTGCGTATCCTAACACGGACCCGGCGGTTTTTATTCATTCAAACTGTTACTTTCTGTTCCGCACCACACGATGGACCACACCCCTTCCCTGTCTCTCAGAGCACGTGGTCCTGGGAAAGGGGGAGAGGAAAGACAGACAGACAGGGGTGTCAGGGCATGGGGTCTGTGGAGGACAAAGGTGTCTGGTGTCTGCTTTATTCAGAGTGGCTAAAGGCCTCACTTCCCAGGTGCCATCTGAGTCCCAGCCTGCAGGCCGTGAAGGACTGAGCTGTGGGACTAATTCAGGTAGGAAGCAGTCCAGGACTGGAGAACAGCACATGCAAAAGTCCTGAGGCAGGAGTTCAGGAAACACAACCCTGGGGCTGGTGTGGCCAGAGTGGAGCAAGGAGGGAGTCGGGTGGGGCTGAGGCGGAGCGGAAGGTTGTGTCTCCGGCTCACACCTCGCAGGCTCAGTTATGGAGCTGGGGTCTCAGTGAGACAGGCGCCCAGACCCAGGAGGGTGCCGGAACATTAGACCCGCGCACCGATACCATCACGTCTGTTGAGCGCCCCTTAGGGTGCTGCGCTGGCCAGAGCGAGTTAGGACAGAGCAGAGAATCGTCTGAGACGCTGGCTGCGGTGTCAGGGTGCTCACTGCGGAGGCCCACGCCTTTAATTTCAGCACTCGGGAGGCTGAGGCAGGAGGATTGTGTCCGAGGCCAGCCTGGGCTATATCATGAAACCCTGTCTCAAAAAGACAAAACAACAAAAGGGTAAAAGCGACCAAATGTTTTCCTCGCGTTTTACATAGATGGAGGTGTAATAGAAACACAAGGTAAGGAGGCCACCAAGCGTCTAGGCCGCAAGACTGTGAAGCTGGGGTTTCCCCTGGAGGACCGGGTGGGCGCTGGTGTGCACAGTGCGGAGATGGTGCCGTCTGAAGCGCGGCCCGCCTGTGCTGTGTGGCGGTTTGAGGCGTGAGCTGTGCATTCACCTTTGCCCTGGGAAGCAGCAGGGTCTCGGGGCGCAACCTGGCTGCCCGGGGGACTCAGGCGAGACCTGTTTCCCCACAGTCGCCTCGGTGAGCCTGGCGGTCCTGAGTCCGAGGTTTGAGCTGGGCAGTCCCACGATGACTGCTGACCAAAGGCCCGGAGCAGCTGCTGCTTCCTCCCTGGCCCCGGGGGAATGGACAGTGGGCGCAGCTGGGAGACTATGTGGGCACCACGTGGTGGAATTCGAACACAGCACTGCCTCCGCCACGGTCGTGGGAGTTGCGTGAGTCTGTGCTGCACTTTGAGAACCGTCATCTTTTTATTTTATTTTTAACATAGCAGACACCTTGAACGTATTCCTCGGGGTGATCACACCTCCCCAGGACCTGCAGCCGCCCCCCTGTTCTGTTCCCGAGTCCAGCGTTTGCAGGCTCCCCGCAGAGGTGAGAGCCCCCGGCGTTCTGCCGTGCTGGCCTGTGTCTCGGCCTGTGTCTCCCGGCTCACACGCGTCGTCAGGGTGACAGGCCTTCTTCTCCACGGAGGCTGACCGTGTTCCAGGGCGTGTGCCCGAGCCACATTGTCTCACCCACCCGCCTGTGCACGTTGAGGTGCCGAGTCTCCAAGCAGACCTGACCCCCAGCCCCCAACCTGCAGCAAGACTGTCTGCAGGGGACCCGGCTCAGCTCTGCTCAGCATCAACCAGCACAGAGAGGACAAAGAGGTAAGACGGGACCGGGGAGTCCGAGGTCCTGGTGTCACAGGCAACTGAGCTAGACAGAAATATTACAGGCAGTCAGACAGGGCTGGGCCCTCAAAGGAGCCGGCACGGAGGACCAGAGGTCTTGTGACCTTGGAAGAGACACACACCTCCTGCTGTGGACCGGATCTCAAGACAGAAGGCAAAACAAATGCAACCACACCCTAAGTATAAGCTTTAGGGATTAGGGGTGGATCATCTTGAGAAGCCAGGAATTACCTTCCCAATCGCCTAATTTGTAAGAATGCTTGCTTTCTACATGACTTGCTTCCCCATTTGTCCCTGATTTGGTCAATTTTACCTAAATGATTAATCTTATTGGTTGACCACTGTTCTGTCCCACCTCAAGCCCATCTGCCTTGCGAGTTCCCAGTTTTCCCATCATGGATTTATTCTATAAAAGTCACTAGAAAAGACAGAGTCATTGGCAACCTACTCGGGACCCTTTCTTTCTCTCAATAAATATTTCGGTTCTTAACCTCTGTTGTTCCTAAAATTCATTGTTCGATTTTAGAGAACACAAACTCACGCCAGACATATAGTAGGTGGGGAGTTTCATTCCCCTATATCATTTGGAGGTCTGGGATAGTTTTTCCTATATCACTGGGGACACCTGAGAATTCACAGGGGACCCCTCAAAGCCTCTGCCCACTGAGACGCGAGGCGGCCAGAGAGCTCTAACCGCAGTGCTCACCGAGACCCTCCCGCCTGTGCCCCGGCCTGCTCTCCATCCCTGCAGAAGGACACGCTGCTCCTTGTCCAGGGCAGAAGGGCTCACCGCGCTCCTGCCTGAACCCGGGCACAGTGCGCTCCCGCCGGGCTGCCTTTGCCCAAGCCTGGGGTCCCTGCTGCTTGCTGATGTTATGGTGCCGACCGTGGCTGTCGTGGACGATGGGCAGCTGTGGCAGGATGGTCAGCGGAGGGGGGCAGCCGTCTCTTGACACTGACTTCACCTCCTGTGCGTAGGGACCCGCAGTGGATGGCAGGACCCAGCACTGCTGCCGTGACCTCGCAGACGGCTCGCAGGCTCTGTCGCTGACTCTGTCCGTGCCTGCCTCAGCAGAGGAAGAGGAGTTTCCGGGAGGCCAGGAGTCTCAGCGGAATAGATTTTAGTGGCAAGGAGAAAGCAGCTGACTGCCCTCTGGTGAAAGGGTTAATCATGGAGATATTGTTTTTCCTTTTCCTTCTCTGTTTCATGTCTCTCTTACAAGACAGTAAATATTGCCTGCATTTTATTTACTACCTCTTATATTAGTGTTGACTACTCCCCTCGCCTAGGAATGGGTAGAGGGGCAGTGGTTAAACCTTAACATGTTTAGCAAAGCCCCAACAAAATAAAATAAAATAAAACCCAGCTTATCCAATGGGATCTGAATTTCAAATAAGCCATACTTATTTTTTTAATATAAGACTGTCCCACATAGTATTTGGAATATACTCCTAATAAAAAATATGTGCTGTTTACTTGAAATTGAAGTCCTATACTTTACTGGACAATACAACCGGGCTGTGAATTCAGATTAACTTTTTCTTTTTCTTTCTTTTTATTTATTTATTTTTGGTACGGGGGATCGAACTCACAACCTCGCGCCTGCCAGGCAGAAGCTTAGGCCACTGAACTAAATCCCTGGCCCTACTTTTTTTTTTTAAATTTTAAAAAAGCAAAACAGAAGAAAAGGTAGAAGTAATACAGAATTTCAAAA
>RJWM01027645.1:0-26580 GCA_004363535.1 Dasyprocta punctata | reverse complement strand
AGGAGGTGGGGGGCTGAAGAGGAGGGGGGGCCCGGGAAGGAGGAGGGGGATCCGGGGAGGCGGGGGAGGGGGCCGGGGAGGAGCACCGGGGAGGAGGAGGAGGAGACTAGGGAGGGGGAGGAGCGCCCGGGAGGAGCACGGGTCTTCGCCTCCCCCTCCAGCGTGCCCCGCCTCTCCTGGGCCCGGAGCAGGTTCCTCCGCGTCCTGCACTGCTTTCCGGCTGCCGCTCCACCCCTCCGGCCTCCGGCGCGGCCCCGGGCTTTCGGCGCGGCCCCTCCGTCTCCCACAGCAGATTCCTCCGCCGATGCGGCCTTTGCGGGACGGACGCTGCCGCGGCTCCCGGCCTTCGGCTGGACTCCGGGTGTCTCGCGCTCAGACGGCGCCCTTGCACTTTTCTACATTTGACTCTGGGCGGATACTGTCAGCCGATCTTGTACATTTCTGTCTCTGCATTAGACCTGTTTCCCTTGCAAATACTGACTACAACACAAGGGATACATCTAGCGACCCAAAACGGACCCTTTGTGGGAAAGATAAATGGAGGAGTAACTGATAAATAACCGAGATGGAGGCTGAGGCAGGAGGATTGCCATAAGTTCGAGGCCAGCTTGGGTTACATACGCGAGTTCAAGGCCAGCCTGCACTACATAGCAAGACCCTATCTCCAAAACAAAACAAAACAAGACAGACCAGTTCCCTTGGGACAAGCGAAAAACCGAAATAAATTGGTATGAAACAAAAAGTGACCATGAGTGTACCCTGGGAGCCACACGTGGGCACCCCAGGGTGTCCTGGAGCCCAGGCCCCCCCTGGCACCTGTGGGCCTGGCTCTGCTGCAGACACAGTTGTGCTGGGCCTGGAGACCCTGCTCGCCCATCAGCGGCCCATGGGGACGCGTTGGATCTGTCAGAGGCAAACCGCCCTGGCCAAGCCCGCGCTGATGTGGGCACCCGGTGTAGACCCTGAGCCCGGCCGTGCTGGGACTGCGCTTCTGCGGCTCGGGCGCTGAGGCAGTGGCCCCCACTCCTGCGTTGTCCTTTGAACTGTAGTGCCCTCCCGAGCCCGGGGGACGGGAGCAGGGCCGCCCTGTGGGGCGTACCTCCTCTGTGGGTCCTGAGCAGAGGCGAGTGAGTCAGCGTCCACACCACCGGCCGGCGTGGCTGAAGGGCAGCCTGGCCAGGACTGTGCTGTGATGTAACCTCCCCGGCTTGGGGGAGGCCCCTCCACACTCGCACCAAGGGCCTGGGGCTCCCGGGGCTGAGAGGCGGCCCTCAGCTACGATGTCACCCCGGGCCCTGACTGCTGGCCCTGCCGGGGTTCAGGTCCACACAGACCTGGAAACTGCACCTGCATCCCCTCTCGGTGTCCTCACACAGTGCATGGCCTCCAGTGCCCCTGAGTCTAGGGGAGCCGTGACGGAGGGCGGGGTGCAGGGCAGCTGTCTGGATGGTGGGTGTGGAGCCGGGTGCCAGCGTGGCCTGGGACAACCGCACGTTCATTTCCAGTTCCCTGAGTTGCTGGCCTGGGCTGCGTCCCCAGTGCAGCACAAGCACCCTGAGTGTGCTGCAGGTTCTGGGAGTCCATTGGAGCCCCACGGAGCTGGGGCCCACAAACCTTTCTGCCAGCACTCACGCAGAGCCCATCTGTCCAACCCAGCCAGACCCGAGCACTGGCTCAGTGACTCGGGGTGCCGGGGCCCTGCCCAGCTCAGCATCTCCAGCACAGGCTGCAGATGGGTGCGCTGGGAGAAAAATGAAGGCGAAGCTACCTACAACTACGGCCCTCTGAGAAAGAAGGCGGCAGACGGCAGCCCAGCAAGCAGACCCGCCCTGAGGGCGAGGCAGGCACGGGAAGCGCACGCCGCCCTTTCCAGGCTCGAGGCCCGGTGCCCCGCTCTGGTTACCTCCCAAATGCAGGGGGTCACTGGTTGGCTGTCCCCCGGGTCCTGCCGGGCCGCTCCTCTAATGCATGCTGGGGTAGGACGTGTGGTGAGGTAAACACGTCAATAAACCCAGAAAATGAGTTCACCCCTGCGGGAGGCCGGCGCCCTGGGCAGTGAGCGGAGTCCCCAGCTGCTCCCTGTGCCCTATTTCCAAATCAGCTCCCTGGCCTCGTGTTTCTCCAAGGGCAGATCGGCTTGTTCTTTCCACATTAAAACCTGGAAGACACGGAAACCGTCCATTCCCCAGGGTGCTGTGGATCGACGCGGTGGGGCCGGCCACTCACGAGCACCGGGGCGGAAGCCGGGGCCATGGATGGCACCACGGCTCTGTGAGGAGGCTCGGCCATGCGTAGTGGGGTCCCATGCAGGGGCGCGAGTCGGGGCTTTCTCTGGGAAATGGCCCGGCGCAGTGGCAATCATCCTGGACGCCAGCCGGCGAGAATCAGCGCGAACATCCCGAGCGGAGAAGGGATGGGAAGCACCCGCGCCTGCTGCCGCAAGGGTGGTGTCCACCCCGTGTTCCGCCTGCGTCCCTCGTCCTCCTCCGGCAGCCTGTCCTGCAGTCAGGAGGCACCGTCAGCACCTGGAGTCTGTCCTCGCCCAGGATGGCTTGTTCTCTCCACAGTTTCACGTCCTCCGGGCCTGCTGAGGTCAGAGGGAGGGCACTGGGTCTCTGGTGTGACGGCAGGGCTACTGCCTCGCTGGGACCAGGGGCGGAGACCTTAGCTCCTCCGCCGGGACCTGTAGTCGCGGAAGCCAGATGCGTGGTTCCTCTGGCACTAGGTGGTGAGGTCCCTCAAGCCCTGTGGTCACAGCCCAGCCCGAGGTGGCACTGAGGCTGGGGCTGGGCTCTGGACCTCGGTCTGGTTTCCCCCGATGGCCCCCACCAAGGTGAGGGAGCCCATGCACGTGCAGCTCCGCCCCTCCCTCCACGCATGTCTGCGTCCTAGGGCCCCCTCTCTGCTGTGCCCAGCCCCTGACTCGTGCTCTGCAGTCTGCGGCCGGAAGCAGCTGGTGAAGTCACCAGTGCAGACGCAGACTCTGGGGGGACTGACCGCCGCCTCGCTCCGCTCCTCCTGGACGTGTGCAAGATGTTAACTGAAGTGCATGGTGCGCACAGGATGCAGACGCAGCGAGCGCCCAGCGCCCAGGCCGCACTCGCCCCCGTGGTGCCCCAGCTCTCCGCGCACATGCAGAGGTGGCCAGCTGATCTTGCTCCTCACACCTCACCTGCGCCCTGCACTCCTGTTCCAGGCCGACCCTCCCCAGGACCCAGAGGTGCATCTGGCCGCCGCTCGGCCCCACTCTTCCCTGCAGCGGGCATGGAGGCGGCACAGGGTCCTCGCTGAGGCAAACATCGTCCTGTGGACCCTCCCCCCTCTTCCCCCAGTGAACCTGCAGTGTCTCCCGACAGACATTCCCGTCTGGCCCTGTGGCGACCTGAGCCGGACCCCAGGAGAGCTCAGGGCCGGTCCCAGGCTCTGTCAGCAGTGTCCCCTGCTGCGGGTCCTTTCGCGAATGCACTCCCCACGCCCCTTGTGCCATCTCCCCGTCCCTGGCACTCGGGTGCCCTCCCCTCCTGTTCAGAGTACTGCTGCTTCCTCACCAGACACCGGCTCGGTGCACCGCTGGGCCCCAGGACGGCACACGGGTGTTGGTGGGACCAGACAGCGCCTGGAGCTCAAGGACACGGTCACTGGCTCCACTGCCCGGTTCCATGGCTGGAGTGATCCATAACCGTCATCGTCTGGCTCTGAAAACCCTTTCCTCATTTAATTATTGTTATAATGTTGCAGTTAGTAAAGAAAGAAGCATTTTATGAAATGAAATTAAATAATGACATAATAAATGCCGGAATGCAGAGGACTTTGCTGACGACTCCACACATCTCGTGGTGTCCGTCCCAGACCTGAGCCCAGGGTGCCCAGCTGTTGTCCCAGGGACTCAGCTCCGGGCCCTGAGGGCAAACCCCGCAGCCCATTCCCACGCCTCCTTCCTAGGCCGCCACGCCCCACATGGGCTATGAGGACGGCGGGTCGGGAGGGCTGCGGTCCTACGTGTGGTTACTCACACTGAGCCCCTGCAGATGGAACGCAGCAGAGGTTAAATACAGCAGACGGGTCTGCGCCACCCTCGCATCCCTGGAAGCCTCCATTCCTAAGTGGGTGGGCACTGCCTCCACCCCCACCCCCACCCCGCCCCCGAGACTCCAGCACACAACCGGCTCTGGAGTCCTGGCAGGCAGTGAGCCTTGCTGCTGTACCCCAGTGGCTCCCTGCACGCCTGGCTCCATCCCCAACCAGCCTAGCCGGCCACCCCCTGCCCCGGGACGGCCACGCCCAGCCTCTGCCAGAAAACCTGTGTCCCCTGCAAGTGCCCAGGGTGGCGCTGGGCTGGGGCGGCACCCAGAGAGGGCACAGTGGTGAGAGCCGTCAGCAGCAGGTGCTGCCGTGGCTCTGTCCTCTGATAAGAGCTCCTAGAGTCCTCAGCTCTACAGCTCCCTTCCCGCGTCCACAGGAGATCACCCGGGGACCCTGTGGGGCACTGTCCCTGCAACCCAGGGGCTCCCGAAGCCTCCTGGGACTTGGACCCCAATCCCCACCTTAACTCATGAGAATGACTAGCATTGGGAACGGAGGCACAGAGAAACGTTTGCTGGAGGCAGCAGAGCCAGAACCCCCGGGCCTTGTGAATTCCCACCACCCCCGAGCAGATCAGGCCACCATGTGGGTTCTGCTCTGTTCTCCAGGATGCCCGTGCCTACTTCTCCGCCCTCACGGAGCAGTTCTTGACAGTGAGCAGATGCAGCGTAGCTGTCAGTGGGCACCCGAGGTGCAGCTGTCAGTGGGCAGCTGTGATGAAGGAAAACCCTGGTGTCACCCTGGGTGGTGGAAGGTCCCTGCAGACAGCAGGTGGCCTTGGGGGCTGGGCACACACTCTCTGGCTGTCACCTCCTCTGGGCCACAGAACTGGTGCCCGGGGACTAAAGGGCCTTGGGGCAGGTGCCAGCCTCTCCCTGCAGCCTGGTTCAGAGCAGGCAGTGCTGATTCAATCTGGCCGATTCTCCACTGTGTCTGCTGGCTTCCTGCCACGCATCCTCCGGGCGGTGCTGCCCCTGCTGGGCGACTGGGGGCCCTGTGTCTGTGTGTGCGCTGTGCGGCTCATGCAGGGACCCACAGCCCAGCCCAGAGCTCAGCTGCCAGGAAGGGGGCTCGGGAGAGAGGAGGACACAGCCGGCACTCCAGAGTTCCCTGGGGGGCTGCTCCCCAACACACAGTGTTCTGAGGTTCACCACCAAAAGGCGAGCTCAGAAGCCTGCAAGAGCCACATCCATTTTTGCTGCTTCACGTATAACACAAGTCCCCTTAACCACCACAGGAACAAGGTCACAAGCCATCAGACACAGCCTCAGAGGCTGCGCCACGCCGAGAATGAAATCGCCTTCCGGGAAAGAGAGCCCAGCACTGGCCTTGCCACAGCAGCCCTCTCGTTCTGCTGCGATCTTTAGGACAAAGGTGCCGTCCACCGTGTGTGCCCATCCTCACACCCAGGGACACCCGGGACTGAGGACAGGAGGGAGGTGTGGGCACCGCGGCCAGCACCGCTCACTGCACAAAGAGCCGGGGGCCATGCCTGTGCCGGGCTGGGAGCAGGGACACCTCTCCCGGGTCCTGACCTCCCTTTGGGCGTGAAACTGTTCCTGCTCGTTTGAGGTTCAGCTCACTATAAGCATCTACTCATCCACCCGTCCATTCACCCATCCACCACCCACCCACCGTCTACCACCCAGCCACCACACATCCATCCATCCATCCGCCATCCATCCACCACTCTCCATCCACCCGTCTGCCAGCCTTCCAACCACTCATCCTTCCATCCGCCCCTCCACCTGGAGTGCCTTCTCCAGGTCCCGCTGTGTCCTCTGGTCTTGCCTCCACCTGCTTAGTCACTGGGTGCCTGGCCTTCTGCCTGTGCTGTGCTGCTGGAGAAGGACCTGGGGCACACATCATGGGACACATTCACAAGGAGTCTAGGCAGACCAGTGAGGTCACTGTGGGGCCTGGAAAGACTGAGGCCTCAGCCCCGCCAGAAGCCATTCTCCCTGAGCCTGTCCCCAATAAGGCACTGCCCTCGGGATGGCCACAGCCACTCCTGGCTCAGCCTCAGAGTCCTTAGAGCAGAGGGGACCACGAACAAGCACCCTGGGGCCTTCCTCCTCTGCACCCTGTGGGGCTGGGCCCCCATATTTACCTGCATCCACACAGAGACCCCACGCCTGCGCCCGCGCGGGGCTGCCTCTCCCTGCTCGGGCTGAGACGATGGTAGCGGCTGAGGTGAGGCTGTAATTACATGCCTCCCTGGTGAGGGAAGTTGTCTGCTTTGAGGAATAAGCACATGGAGACACAGGGTTCCTGAATCCAGGCTCGTCCTCCACTAGAGGAGAAAATCAGCTGAGGCTCCTGGGGGGACGGGGACAACCTGGGGACCACCCAGGGGGAGTGTGGTGGAGAGGGCGGGGCTCACAAGCCCAGCAGAACCACGCTGGGACACTGCTTCCTCTGGGGTGGCGACCTGACTGCCACAGGGTCAGAGTCTGCTTACACACACAAGCCTTCGTCGAGGACAGGGATGCCTCTGTCCTCCCTCCCTACTGCATCCTTGCCGGGTGCCTGCTTCCCACCCTGGGGGAGGCTGGGCCCCCAGAGGCTCTGCCCTCTGCTGAGTGAGCTGGGTCCTTATTGTGCAGCCTCCCCCTGAAGGACAGTGTGCCCAGGCCAGGGACAATGTGCTCAGGCCAGGGAGAGCACGCCCAGGCCAGGGACAGCACACCCAGGCCAGGGACAGTGCACCTTGGCCAGGGACAGCACACCCAAGTCAAGGACAGCGCACCCAGGCCAGGGACAGTGCAGCCAGTCCAGGGACAGCACACCCAGGCCAGGGACAGCACACCCAAGTCAAGGACAGTGCACCCAGGCCAGGGACAGTGCAGCCAGGCCAGGGACAGCACACCCAGGCCAGGGACAGCGTGCCCAGGCCAGGGACAGCGTGCCCAGGCCAGGGACAGCACACCCAAGTCAAGGACAGCGCACCCAGGCCAGGGACAGTGCAGCCAGTCCAGGGACAGCACACCCAGGCCAGGGACAGCACACCCAAGTCAAGGACAGTGCACCCAGGCCAGGGACAGTGCAGCCAGGCCAGGGACAGCACACCCAGGCCAGGGACAGTGCACCCAGGTGGGGCTTGCTTGGCCCAGTGCCCGCCTGTCCCTCAGTCCCTCGAGCTGACCACCTCTTGGCCTGGCTGTGTCACATCCACAGCCTGTTGACCGATGGGTGGACGGAGGCCTCACCTCATGGGACAGGTAGAAGGCCGCAATGCCCAATGGCCAGAAGCAGCAAAGCATGGAGAAGACACTGAGCCCCAGGTGGTCCCTCGGGGGCATCATGAGGAAGTTGTCCTCACTCTCTGTGTCGCTGGAGTAGTCGCTCTGCAGAGAGAGGAGGTGGGACAGGAAATTAGTACCGGGTTTGTCAGTGCGGGGGAAGGGGCGGCACCAACCCCAAAGCTGCTGTCCTCGGTGCTACAGTCACAGCCTGCAAGTGCCGTCCCCAAACCGGCACCTCCACGGTAGGTGGGTGAGGACTGGGGAGCAGAACCCAGGGGAAGCCTTTGAGTGGCTCAGCAGGGACAGGATCCCACAGAGCCAGTCGCAGCCCCATGTCCCCAGCGCACAGCGGCACAACTCACCATTTCTGACCACTGTCACCCTGTCAGGCAGGAAGCATATTTTCGACCTAAGATGCCTTTGACAAGCGAAGGTTTGCAGTAAACGGAGGAGCCTTGTGTGCCAAAGATCTTTGGGCTCCTGGGCTGGGATGGTGGGGATAAAGCTGCCACCTACGGGTCTGGGACAGGGACTTCCAGGGGTCTAGGGCCACGTGGGTCTGGAATTTTACTGCAATTTCTGCTGGTTTATGGACCCCAGCAGGGCTGGTATGGACAGAAGATCACCACCCCGAATTTGTCTTCGAGCTCCCTGACTCTGAGCCACGTCAGGACATGGTGGTCCTGGCTTCCACCCCGACATGAGGAACTATGGCTGCTTCGTAAGAAGTCGCCTTTGAGTGTGGCTCTGCCACCCAGTGGCCAGTCACACCTGAACCAGTATCTCCTGGGGACTCTGGTGTGGGGGGCCTGGTGGGGGCAGCTTGGAGGGTTCCCAGT
Source organism: Dasyprocta punctata (assembly GCA_004363535.1). Taxonomy (NCBI): domain Eukaryota; kingdom Metazoa; phylum Chordata; class Mammalia; order Rodentia; family Dasyproctidae; genus Dasyprocta; species Dasyprocta punctata. The sequence continues at coordinate 18,413 of RJWM01027645.1, read as the reverse complement.
ATCACACTGCTGGTTTCCTATAAGGATGGAGTTGCTGCCCACCGGGTGACGTTTCCCAGGATCTGGGAAGGACAGGACCGCTAATGCCCGTGCCGGGGCTGGGCAGGGGCCGCCGAGGACATGTGCCGTGCTCAGCTCTGGGAAGTCTCAGTGGATGGCAGCCACCTCCCCACTTGTCCTCTGCACCCTGCTCCCCCCAGCCACGGACTCACAGACACAGAGAAGGCCCACGGCAAAGGGCTCATTTCCTATTCTTGCAAATTAAATGCACAGGCTGTCTGCCATGGCCTCTGGCCAGCGTGTGGACGGCCTGAGCTGTGTGGGATAGGAACCCTGGGCCCCCGGGGCTGGTCTAGGGGACAGAGAGGAGCAGCACTCACCCCGGGTCCCTCAACTGCCCTGGAGCTGGTGACTGTCCACACCGCTGCCCCACAGACCTGCAGTCTGTCTGATGCTCCACTCCGCGGAGTGGGGTTGGGAGGGAGGGACGGACCAGCCAAGGCCACAGGCCAGCACCAGGCCACCGGTGCACCCTGTGGGACACTGCTCTTGCTGTGCTCAAGTGTGAGTCCCTGTGTCTGGGGCAGCTCAGCATCCCGTCCACAGAGCCACAGCTGTGACATCTCCACTCCTTTACTGTGCATGTTGGCTCCCATGTGGGCTTGGGAACAATAATGGGAAATGAAAATCACTGTCATTATGGCCCTCAGTGGTGGAAAACCAAGCCGCCCTGGGATGCACAGTTCCGGGGGGCTTTGCAGACTGTGAGCTGCCTGCGTGGCAGTGGGAGCAGCTCACCAGGCGGAAGGTGCACAGGGCCAAACTGAGGGCCATCCTGCTGGGTCACCCGCACACAAACCCTGTCCCCTCAAGCTCTCTGGCCCCCTGAAAGGGGAGACAGCTGTGACAGATCCGCCAGGCTGCACTCCAGAGGGGCCCTGGATGCGGGGTGCCCAGGGTCCAGCCTGGGACCAACTCATCTGTGCCCCGAAATCACACACAGAGCAGGGACCGGGTCACCGCACAGCCACCTCTCCTGCGCCTCGGTGCCACCCTAGGCCTTCCTGAGCCACGCGGCAGGTGCAGACAGCGCAGGTGGAGACCCTAGCGCAGCAGGCGCCCATCTGCGTGCACACCTGCTCATAGCTCAGTTGTCAGGGGTGTGCTTTCTGTGTTTCTCCTAGTTGCACGGTGTTGTCGGCACCTGAGTCCCTCATTTTCACAGCCACCCCGGAGGTGACTGCTGCTTTCATTGTCTTTTCTATTTTGTGAAGGCTCTGAGAGACTGGGGCTCTTGATGACCTGTCAGATCCCGGCCCTGGGCTCCGGGCAGTTTAGGGTGTGGACGTTCTGGTTGCACCACACCCACTCCACCTCCGTGACCAGTGTGTCCCTCCTCTGTGGCCCAGGACTCTGTGACACTGCTTCTTGGTTGGCCTGCTTCATGGACCTCAGTGGCTGCAGCAGTCTGCTGTTCTTCCTGGACAGCCCAGGCTCAGGACAGCTCTGCAGAGCACCCCGCAGCCTGGACGTGTAGATTCCAGCTTTGGGGATGGTGAGAATCACACTAAACCCAGAGACAAAGACACAGCTCTGGGCTTCCCTCCCGACGCTGCAGACTTGCTTGGACGTGCGGAGCAACCCACACTACGAACGCAGTGCTGGGGCTGCATGGCGCCAAAATAATTAATTGCGTTTGATTACAACAGGTGATTAAAACTGCAGCGCAGACAGGAGCAGTGGCTCTTCCTCCACACGGCTCCTACAGCTGCTGCCCTGAGGAGCACAGGCCCAGCCTACGAGGCTGTGTGGACAGCAATCACAGGCCAGGGAATGGTGTGCCTGCACCACGACAGACAGCACCCAGGGCCTCACAGTTGCTGCCCGGGGTGTCCACGGGCAGGGCGCTGCTCTGAGCTGAGCTTGTGGAGAGGTGGGCAGGGGTGGGTGTAGCCTCTCTGCTGTGCAGGGCTGGCCTGCGTGACCCCAGCCATGAGTTGGCATCCACTCTTCCGGGAGAGATGCCAGCTCTTGCCCTGGGTTTTCTTTGTTGGATGTTTAAACAAATAATCACGATGCCAAACACCAAGGCAAGGCTGTCACCCGTCACCATGCTGCACCTGCCAGGCAGCGAGCCCCGGCTTCGCACATCACACCTCGCGGCCCAGTTCTCCTGCTGTCCTCGCCGCTCTGACCGCACTCCTCGGGGGTCCATGCAGAGAACCCTGTGATGGCCAGGGCCACACTGAGGACGCAGCCACTGCCACGGGGAGCCATGGAGACTTAAATCACTTCCGATCGAGCTCACCCGACACCGGGTTCAGCACCCCGCGGCACACAGACACAGCAGGTGTCTGTGGGGACCAGGACAGGCCGGCACCGCACAGCCCTCAAGCACTGCTCATCACTGGGAGCTGCCTGCTGGGGCTCGGACTTCAGTCCCCACCCACAGGGGCCTCTGCTGCCCCTCCTTGCATGTTGTGGCTCCCTCAGCCGATCAGGGCTCGGGCTCAGGTGCCCTTCTGCTTGGACTTCCCTGGACGCACCAAGGCTGCTGCCACCTGCTCAGGGCTCCTCCCGAGACAAGGAGGGCAAAGGTCCACATGTTTTGCACCCAACTCCGTCCTGAGCCCCTGAACGGTGTCCAGCACATGTGGCTGCAGACACACGGCCGCGGCTGCGTGAAGGACACTCGGTGAAGCGGGAGGGTCAGTGGGGTCTGTGCAGAGTGCTGCTGACAGGGCTCCCCTCTGCCCGGCTCAGCACACACACGAATCCCCTACTGCTTGCCCAGCTGCTGACCTCTGCCTGGGACTGTCTTGAGTTGCTGAGATGCCCACAGCTCAGAGGGGCAGAGGTGTACTGTGGCCTGCGGTTGCAGAGGTGGCCTGGCAGAGGGGCTGGGCGGATGGGAAGCTGGGAAGTGGGGAGAGAAGGAGGAGCTGCTGCGGGGCCAGAGACAGCCGAGCACAAACGGCCGAGACCCCGTGCCTTTCCCTGCATCCTGGGGGCCCCGCGCCCCTCCGCTGCTGAGGGTGGTGCGGCCTGGGCCCCCGCCCTCTGGGCACCTTCCAGGGTGTCAGCACTGGTGTCGCATGTCACCTGGGGAGAGGTATGGGGTCCACGCTGCACTGTGTCTTGGCTTCTGCATGCTCCTTGGGCCTGGGTCTCATCAGGGATGGGGCCACGGGCTGGGGACGGCCGGCAGCACCAGCCCTGTGGGACTCCGGCAGCCGGGCCTCTGCTGCTTGGGTTCTGTGTGTCAGGCTCTGGGGAAACCTTTAAAAGCTAACTGCATCCAGTTAGAAAGTAATGACCATCAATCAGTAAGTATCTAAAGTGCAACAACGAGCAAGGGAGGGGCCAGTCCCCAGGTAGCACCCCGTCCACTGTGCCCTGAACGGTTCCCTGTTCCTGGAGGAGGAGCACTGGGTTTTCCAAAGATGCCAATCCTGCCAAGACGTTGAACTATGAAAATTTTCTGCGTGGAAGAAATAGGCCAACTCAGAAGGGAAAGCAAGCAGCCCAGCATCGCGCACGCCCACAGCAGGGTGTCTGCGGCAGCCGGGGTGGGGGCAGCGGGAAGTGGGGCTGACCCCACCCTGCCACCAGCACCTCGGGGCGTCACCCGCAGACCCCAGGCCCCTGATGCGCCCCGTGAGGCCCTGAGAACGGGGTTCTTGGGTTTCTTCAAACCCAGCTTTCTTCCCTCGCGGGGTTTTCCCGCCACCCTCCCATCAGCAGTCACAGAGAGCGTGAGCGCTCCCTCCCTTGGGGACAGCCCAGGGGTTCGCACTCTGCACCCACTTATGTCAGTCAGCAACTCATCAGAAGCGACTGGGGGCAGGGCTGCCCTCCTGGCCGCGCTTCTCACGGGACGGTCCACGCGCAGGACACGCATTCACGCACGCAGGGCACTGTGCATGGGGACCGCTAGGGCCACCTGTCCCAGGAGAGTGCACGCGCGCCTCCTCTGAGAAGCACCCCGTCAGCACCTGAGGACGGCGGTGGCCTTCGGATCCACCAGCTTCCGGAAGCATGGAGCCAGACCCATCCGGGCTCAGCCGGCTCTCTCCCGGCGTCTCTGCCCGTGAGTTCGGAGCGTGATGGCAGGATGTACAATTATATCAGACGCTGCGAGGTGCCAGCCTGGGCCCTAGGGGTTTGTCTTGAAGGTTCACCTCCAAAAGCAGGGGCAGGCATAAGTGCCGGGTCACTCGCCGGGGCACTGCAGGTGACTGCAGAGCACCAGGAACGAGACGTTCACTGAAAGAGGAGGTGTTACGCAGACGGCAACACACGCCAGCAGTGATGCACAGGGCAGCCCGGAAACGGAAACACCTGACAGACTGACTGGCCCGACACCTAGAGTTGGGGAAACGTATGCAGTTGGCAGATGTCGTGGTGGCCGCAGCATGACGTCACTAGGGACACGGTGGCCACGGTGAAAGTCTGTGATACAACAGCTAGCACTGCTCAGGCTGGGCACAGGGCCGGGTGGCGCAGACTGAACGAGCGATTGTGTGCAGGCAAGAATACGCATCGTGCTGCTGCGTGGGTGTGCTTGTGTGTGCAGTGCGCACACGCACTCCCTGCTCACCCTATGGGCAACCTCGGACCCCAAGCAGCACCGGGCGTGCCCCGTATCCTGCCCCTGTCCTGCACAGGCAAAAGGACAGCTTCTCTCCGTGCCGTGCCTGGCTGCGACTCACACACGAGGGGGGACACGCAAGATGCTACCAGGCTGGCAATGGTCAGGGAAAGCAGGCAAAGCAGGGTGTTCACAGCGCCCCTCGGCGACCTGTGCAAGACGGCTGCTCACCACAGAGCCGCGCGGCCTCGGCCAGCGAGGAACTTGGCAGGCTCCAAAGCCAGCGGTCACAGCCAGTTCTTGCCAGTGCCCATGGGCAAAGGGCCTCCTGACTGTGTGTGGAGGGGCACGGTGGCCCTGCTGCTGCTCTGTCAGAAATGCAGCAACCAAAGGGCAAAGGAAAGCATGGTGACCACTAAGAGGGGGATGGGAAGGGGCTGGGAAGCAGGGGGAGGGGTAAAAGTGACCAAGATGCAATGCGGCCGCACACCACTCCAGGGTAGATGCAGTTATTACAGACGGCAACCACACAAGGCGCCAATAGCGCGCGGCAGGGGCCGCTGAGGGTCCCCTCTGGCTCAAGAAGGAAGAGGGAGCCACAGCAAGGGACTGCAGAGCGGGTCCCCGAGGGCCCCGGCCTGGGCCTCTGCCTTGTGCCAGAAAGGGCTGTACTGAGGGAAACGCAGACCTGTGAATGCTGTCTCTGGGTTACTGAAGTTAACGGTGTTAGCCTCCCGAGTTTTAAAACAGAATTTCTTTTCAGCAAATGGTTCCTTTAGGGGTACAGCAGTAACATGTCTATAACATACTTGCAAACAACTAAAAATACATATTTTAACAGAGAGCAGAGATGGTAATCTCTTAAGATTTCAGGAAACTATTTTTCCAAGTTTTCTATGTGTCTGCAATTATCTCAAAAATAAAGTAAAAAAAAAAAAAAAACCCAAATCAAAAACAACCTTGAAAGTGTTCTATCTTTGCATGAAAAATTACCCCTTAAATTGAATTCCTTTCCTTTGGGAATTAAGCACCACAATCAATTCTTTTTCTGTTTTTCAATGGTGCTTCAGTGGAAATACTATAAGCATTACTGGAAAAAATGAAAAACCACTGAATTTTCTTTTCACAATGCACGCATGGCTCATCCAGCACGGTGATGTGGGGCTGCGTCAGGCTGCCCCTCCACGCACTCTCGGGAAGCTGCTCAGCCACCCGGGGAACCACAGCGGCTTTGGCCTCTGCCCGAGAAGTGACCCCAGAGGGTAGCACGGGCCACCTCGATGGCATCCACAGGTCAGACAGCCTCGGGAGTGAGTGACTGAAGAAGGAGGGGGCACCCGGGACCAAGGGCTCAGGGCACCCACCCATCCTCACTGACCCCTGGCCAGCAAAAGGCCTGCCAGCCCTGGAACGGCCAGGGTCACTCCTGGTGCAAGAGGGACAGGTGAGCTGTGGTCACCATTCCCACAGGAGCCAGGGGTTATGCGTGCCCTGTGTGCCTGCAGTTCCTGCCTCTGCCACCTGGTCCTGCTCTTTGGCGGAAGGTGCCGTGCTCCCTGCACCTGCCTGCGCTGCAACCCTCGGCCACCTCCTGGGTTGACTCTGCCTCTCCTGCCCATCACAAGGCCCCCGAGGTCACCTGCCTAGCCCCTCTCAGCCCCATCTGGCCTCAGCCCACAAGCAGGATGCTCTGTGACCCAGGTGGCTCTGCAGCTGGAAAGGTGTGGAGTACTTTCCAGGCCATCAGCAGCCACTGTGAACGTCTGGTTATAGTAAATCTCTGTGTTTATTTATTAAGCAATGGCAGGGTGTTCTGGGTAATCAAGTGTCTGTCAATAAAAAGACCTTTTGGTTCTGTAGTAAATCACCCTCCCCGCAGTATACTTCCGTCTTTTCATTACCTAGGTGATAGTTCCTGTTGCAGTTCTGGTTACTTTTGTCTCCCAGAAATGACTGGCTTCTGTGATACACAGCTGTCACTATGATGCATATTGTAAGAATCCATCCCCAGTGCACAAGCCATTCTGACTCTGTACTTCCTGCTTGCTTGTTCGATATAAGCCCTAGACCACCAGAGATTGGGACCTGATATTCCAGGAATGGTCCTGATCATGCCTGTCAGTGTACATAAATCTGCCTCCAACGCCTGGGTGCTGTTTTGGTGTTTCCACTTGCTGTAGCAGTTCAGCGTTTGAAGCATTCTGTATTATTAAATGGAAAGCACATATTTAAATTGTATTTTTAGTTACATGCTAAAGAATACAGAAAGAATATTAAAATTCATTAACAGTGACCTTATATATGTGTGCATGATGTGTGTATATATGCATAAATTATTCTCAAGTATAAGTAACACATACACACCTTGAAATAACTTCTATGTACATATATACTCTGAAATAAGTTTAGACTCACATAAAAGTTTCAAAAATAGAACAGAGTTCCTGTAGAAATTCAAAGATAGCACCGAGTCCTACATTCCTCAATTTGTCTTACATAACCACAGCATCACTGTTGAAGCCAGTGGCGATGAGGCTGGGACCGCTCTTCTGACCCGGTTGCAGATGGCACTGGCCTCCCTCGTGGGCCTGAAGTGTACAGCTCTGGGGTCTGGGAGCAGCCGTGGTCATTCACCTGCCTGCGCACCATCTGCTGCCCGCCCCTCCCCCACCACCCACCTGCGCTCTGCGCTGAGGGCTGCCCTTCGAGAAGGTCACGCAGATGGGGTCCTGGGATCAGCACAGCACCTGAGACCCAGGCGTCCGGGAGCCTCTGCAGTCCTACCCCACGGCAAGGAGTGCCTCAGTGTGTTTCTCCACTCACTCGCTGAGGGTGTTTGGGTTTTTCCAGTTTTACATGATTAGAAATAAATGCTGCTGATGTATCTGTACAGGTTTTCTGTGAACATAAGGTTTTGTTTCCTTAAATACCCAGGTGTGGGAGGCCTGGCACACGGGTGTTTATTTAACTTTGTAAGAAACCGACAAGCTGTTTTCCAGGGTGGTGCTCCTGCTACCGCGTGTGCGGGCTCGCCTTGCTTTGCACCCTTGCCCGCCTGAGGTGCACCCAGGGTGCAGGCGACCTCAGATCACGGTTTGGTCTGTGCTGCCCATGCTGTGGGTGTGGTGTCCTCGGGTGCAGCCCTGGCCATTCACGTTCGGTCTCTGACCAAGTGTCTGTTCCAATCTTTTGCCAAGTCTAAATTACACTCTTCCCTTTTCCCTTTGGGTTTAGAGAGCCTGCATCCGAGCGTGGGCCCCGAGGGTGTGGGTCTGCTCATCCCCTTGAACTCTGCAGCATGAACCATGAACGTGGTTGCGAACATCGTAACAGAGCAGGTTAAAAAGGATGCATTAGTAACTGCGAGGCCAGCAGCCTGCTTCCTCCTGCACCAATGTGCATTTTGATCACACAAAGCACACAGGACAGTTAAAGAGCTATTCCTCGACTGTTCACCTGCCCACTGCTTAGATGCTGCCGTCCAGGCGTCTGCCACCCCGGCTCTACCACACAGGAACCCACCATTCCTTCACCCACTTGGCCACCCATGGGCGCCTGGCTCTGTTCTGTAAAGTGAGCTGCAGGTAGCAGCTCTGACCCCTCTGTATGCACCCACCAACTGGCCTCATCGCTTGTTTGCATGGAATATAATTTATTAAACTCAATTGAGGAGGAAGCTGGGGTTCGGGCTCTCATTATAGATGATTTGGGTCAAAGTGACTAAGGTACAGGTTGGTCCGTGTGGTGGAGTAGGAGACGCTCGGGGCCTGAGTTCAGCTGCGACCCGCCCCTTCCCAGGGGTGAGTCCCTGGGTGAGTCACTCCGGACCCGGTGAGTTGTCCCTGGGGCTCACTTAGGGGCTTTCGGACTCGGGATCTTGACATGTGGTTGCATCTGCCATTCTGACATGAGGAGATGACACAGGCTTTGTGGAGGAGATGGAGCCTGAAAGACGTCAACGGGAAACCACTGCTGCCTCCTCCCTCAGCTTGGGGCCACTCCCTGACCTGCTGGGTCTGCCCTGGCCTCTGGAAGCACATCTGTAGGGAAATGCAGGGATTCCTTACTTCTTAGCAGTCTGCTTCCAGTGCTGTCACAAAGAGCTACAGGCTGGATACTTTATGGAGAAAACAGGCTTGCTTGGCTCACAGTTTGGAGGCTGAGTCCAGACAGCATGGCCCTGGCTCACACCTCACACGGAGGTGGCGGCACCCTGGTGGCAGTGCGTGCAGCAGCAAGGTCACGAGGGGTGGAGGACTCATGCAGCTCCTGAGGCCATTTGAACCCCCTCTGAGGGTGACGCCATGTGAACTAAAGACCCCACAGGGCCCCTCCTAAAGCCCCATTCCACCCAGCAATCCCACTCGGCGGAACAGGCCCAGCACGGGGACAAACGCGTTCACGCCGCTGCGACCCTGTTTCCAGCATCCCACCTCCTCTCTCCCTGATGGTGACCAGCAGACGTCAGAAGCTTGTCTCTGTCACTGGGCAGCAGCCCCTCAGCCTCCCTCTGGCTCCCAGGATTCAGATCACAGAGCTGACTCAAGGATGGAAGTCCAGGCTTTGGGTGGAGGGGCTCTTGATGCAGGGGTCAGCGACCCCGCTGAGGGGATGCCTGGACTCCCTGGCCTGGGGCCAGCCCTGCTGTGCGCTGCGTCAGGGGACTGGGCTGTGTTAGGGATGGTTCCCGCTTTCCTGATCGACAGGAGAGCACAGAGCGGCTGCCTTCCCACACATTTCCCTCTCCAGGGAGATTCCTGAAGCAAAATGCAGCCGGGCCCCAAGCAATGCCCCTGCCAGCCTCGTGTCTGTGCCTTCCAGTTGTGGGTGGCCTTTTGCCTACCCCTGCCTCTCCCTGAGGACCACTGTCACCCTGGGGTCCTTAAACACGCACAGTGCACCCAGGCTTAGGCAGCTTGGTGCCAAGCAGTGCGCCGCACAGCCTGAACACACCCAGAGGCTCCCCAGGCGCCTCTGTTCCGACCAGGGGCTTTCAACGGGACAGAGGCCACTTCCTGTCACAGCCTGGCACCTCCTGGTGATTGGCACATGGAGGCCGCTCCTGGGCTCTGAGAGGAATCCTTCTGCGGGGATCGCAGTGCAGCTTCCGGGGCAGCCACACAGGTCTGCTGCTCAGCGAGGGAGGGGCTCGGCTCTGGGGACGCCCTGGGCAGGGCCACTCAGCCACTCCAGGCCCTGTTTCTTCCAGGTGAGTGGAAGCACCAGTCATGTACACAGTGTGCCTGTGTCCCCTGGAGACTGACGCACAGAGTCCCGCTGGGCCTTGATGAATTTGGCAGGCAAAGCTCCCCAAGCACAGTGCTCTGCTGATAGTTAGGAGCTCTAACTTCCCAAAGCCCAGCTTGGTGGGCACTAGATCTGCATGACCTAGCACTTCCTGCCCTAGCACCTCCTGCCCTTGCACCTGCGATATGACCTAGCACCTGCTAACACAGTATATAATATCGTCTAGCACCTAAGGTATGAACTAGCACCTCCTGACCTAGCACCTACTGAGCTTGCACCTGCTGTGTGACCTAGCACCTACTGACACAGTACATACTTTCATCTAGCACCTGTGGTATAACCTAGAACCTACTGCATGACCTAGCATCTGCTGACCTACCACCTAGTAACCTAGCACCTACTGCATGACCTAGTACCAACTGACCTAGCACCTACTGATCTTGCACCTGTGACTGACCTAACACCTACTAACACAGTACATACTGTCATCTAGCACCTGTGGTATAACCTAGCACCTACTGACCTAGCACCTACTGACCTAGCACCTACTGCTTGACTTAATACCTACTGACCAATCACCTAGTAACCTAGCCCCCTACTGCATGACCGAGTACCTACTGACCTACCTCCTACTGCATGACCTAGTACCTACTGACCTAGCACCTACTGTGTGACCTAGTACCTACTACCCTTTCTTCCTGTCTGTGAGAACTCACAATATGCCCCAAACTATGTGATCCATTCATGTTTCTGATGTGGAATCCCCATGTTTGTAAGAGACACTTTGAAATGAGTTTCTGGAGAACAAACAGGACGATGTTGGTTGAAATGAAACTTGGGCTTGCCTTTGGGTCTCAGTGCTGCTGCCGCCCCTGTGTCTCAGGAGCTCGGTTACTGAGTATCTGCCTGGGTCACAGTGTAGGCACTGCTCCTGGGCCCTGCAGGAGGACACGCCCACCTCACCACGCCTGGAATCCAGAAAGCCAGCTCCTCCCGCCTACCCTGGATGCCTGCCACTCCTGGATCACTGTTTTCTGTTTTGATTTTAGATACGGTAAGTAGGAGCAGATGTTTACATCAACACGGATTGAACTGATTGGTATTCCCAGTCTTTGGTCTAATCACTGGGGAAATACTGGAGTTTCACACAGACATTCAAGAGTCAGGAAAGTGCGGAGGAAGTGGGTTGACTAGAGATGTTTTAATCAGTCACAGAAAATCTTCATGAGAGAGACCCAAAGGATTTGTCTCAGCTGTCCTGGGTTTCTGTTGCTTCTTGCAGTGCTGGGGATTGAACCCAGGGCCTTGGCATGCTGGGCAAGGCCTCCACCACTGAGCTGCACCAGAGCTCCTGGATTTGTTCAATAAAAATTCTACTAGTGTTTACGGAGTAGGAAAGTAAGGCATCAAAGTTACGACCTCCCTCGTTGTCATTCAAACTACGTCTGTCACAATGACCATGTTAAAGGACAGACAGCTCACAGCCCATGTAAAAGTGGAAAAGCCAGATTCCATCATGACAGTGATAGTCTCACAGCAGAGGAGCCCGGCTCCCTGAGAGGTTCTCTACCGAGGAGGTGCAGGCAGGGCCAGCTCCCCACCCGCCCACGGCGAACCTGCGGGGGTCTGAGAAATAAACACAGGTCTCATTCTCAGCATCCGTGGCCAGTCCCTTGCTGTGGCAAAAGTGCTGCAGGGACGGCTCCCTCGCTTTGCAGCACAGACAGGTGGACTCGTTATCTGGGACATGGCCCCCTCCCCCCGCCACAGCAACACCATGCACCCAGGCACCGGAATACGGAAGAACACTTGCCAAACTGAACACGGACTTTTGATTTAGAAAATGAACTGGTCAGCAAAGTAGTGAAACAGGGAACTTCCTGACCCTGAGTAAGACCACCTACAGGAACCACAGTCTCAGCCACAAAGGCCAGGTCAGTGAGTGCTCCGGGCAGGGCCGGAGCGAGGAGGCTACAGTGAGCTGCTTCCGCTTCTGCTCCACATGCAGGAGGTTCTGCCAGTGCTGGGAGCCAAGCAAACAAATGAAGCAGGCCCCAGGGGTCCCCACCTCATCAGCCCCGCATGTCCTGGGGCTACGAAAGCGAGCTCCTAAAGCGCCATCCATTATTTCTGAAGCCCTTCTGTTCCTCTGGGTCTGTTGTTTTATTTTCAGGCTTCTGGATTTTCTTCCAATCCTTGTTCAGCCTCTTTATGTTTCTGACAGACACAGAGCAAGGGCCGCTGCTGCAGGTCTGCGGGCCTGAAGCGCTCACCCGTCTGCACGAGGAGACCTGGGTCCGGCGCTCTGGCACTGCTAAGCGTTCTTGGGTGGGACGGGGCTGCAGTGTCCCAGGGCACTGGGAGACCTGGGCCCATCGCTGGTGCCGAAGTTCACCGAGGTGTGCGCTTCCCTAAGACAGGGAGCACAGCGCCATGCCTGGGAGGCCGAGCCGGAACGGCAGGTCAGCCTGGGCTCGGCGGGCGGCACACAAGGCCGGGCGGCAGTCATCATCTGCATGTGGGGACGAGGACAGTAGGTGGCAGAACGCGCCCCGGAGCCCGGTGTGGAGCGGGTGCCCACAGCCAGGCATCTCCCTCACCCCTCTCCCCTTAGGAAGGGAGAGGCTCTCCTCCTCCCAGCAGCGTTCAGGTGCTGAGGCCCCTGCGCTCTGGGTCCGAGCCCCCGTTTGCCTCACAAACCAGTGTGCCAGGTGCTTTTGACACATGGCCGGCGCCTCCACACAGCAGGTCGGGGGCTTGGCTGCCGCGGCCCCACCACTGCCACCGCTTCAAATCCCCAACCGCGTATTTGGCAGAACTGCTCTGTGATCGGGCCCTGAAACCTCTCTGCCTGATTCAGTCGTGTGGAAGGGAGAAGTGGGCTCCTGCTGCCGCTGTTCCTGGGTGGGCGCAGCGCCAAACACGCGGGGAGCAGGCCCAGGGCTGAGGATGCCAGGCCCGATCAGCCCACCCGGCGGTCCGGAGGGCACCGACGGGCGGCCTGCGGGTCGGCTGAGAGCAGCGTGGGCACTGGGCATCCCTCCCAGGCCCAGGACCTCCCCGACTTACAGGAAGGCACGGAATCTTCCGGGACACTGGAAAGCGGCTGCTGAAGGAGCCCTGCCTGTCACCACCACAACCACAAAGGCAAGGGGCGAGCCATTGACACTGCGGGGACGTGGGCCAGCGAGCAGCCTCTGGGGCTCCCGTGTGGCACCAGGTGTGGGCCAGTGCTGGAGAACGGCTGGGCCACCAGGACGTGGGGTGACAGGGAGCTGGCGACAGCGGGCACGGTAGAGTCGGGAGGAGCCAGTGACGGCCAGGCACATCGACGGCGTCTGGAAAGCTGCACTGAGATGTGAACCCGTGGATTTTCTGTAGAGCAAATGCAGCAATAAAGTCACACTTCCCTCTCCCCGAAGTCCAGCCCAGGGAGAAAGCTCGGGGTCCACGTCCTGCGCCTCTGCCCTTCGGCTCGGCAGGTGGATGACTGAGGCCGCGCTCTCCGAGGCCACTTCCTCTGCAGTCAGCTGCGGACCCGGCCCTGTGCGTCCCCGTCAGCTACCTGCGGGTGGGAAGTGTTAGGGACCACAGCGCTGCAAAGACCTTTGCGGCATTATACCCAAAGCAGTGCGACTGCTCACCCGGAAGTTGCATTCTGTGAGGTTTTGCAGCTCCTTGAGAGATGGCCTGAGGTGTCCAGGGACCTGGGCAGGCGCCAGGCAGTACTGACTACTCCAGGGTTGGTGCCCGCGGGACCGGAGCCAGCCGTGTCCTCCCAGACTCGGGCTTGGCGCGGGGGCTGCTAGGATGACAGCGTGACACGTGCGGCCCGGCGAGCCCTGGAAAGCCGTGCAGAGTGGGCCTCGGCCTTTCTGGCTGCCGCAGGGACCCCGCCCGAGCCCGGGACAGCCTCTGGATGAGCAGGGGACGTGCCCAGTCACTGTCATTGCTGCCACAGCAGCTGGCAGCCTAAGTGCAGCCACCTGGCCCGTGGGTCGGCAGCCGACTGCAGCGGGAGAGGCCTGGGCGTCCTGCGGGCGGCCATCCAGCTGGGCCCAGCACGGGCGTTGACCTCAGAGTCACGAGCTGAATCCAGAAGCCCTGGCCGACCCGGGGACCTGCTGTGCGGCAGACCTCACGGAACCTGCGGCTTTATCCCGCACGGGACAGGGAGCAGCGCCGTCGGTTTCTGCTCACAGGCGACGCGGCTCCTCCGTCACTTCTTTTCTTCACGTGCTGAAAAGTCATATGAGAAGCGGCAGACCTACAGTGTAAGAACGTCTCTGAGAACGCACCTCTCTCTGTTGGTAAAGTTCCCAGAAACCTCATTTGTCACTCTGGGCCCTGGGTCCCTATCCGTGTCCCAGCGTCCCCGGAGGGGCGCGTGCCTCCTGGTTTCCTCCCTGGAAGTCCCCGGGGACGCTGCTGGGCCGCAGGCCTCCTCCTCTGCTGTCCCTTGGGCCTTGGAGCCCTGGACGCTGCTGCGGCCCTGGACCCGAGCCAGGGCTCTCCTGGCCTCCCAGGCCCTGGCGGAGCCGCGGCCCTCCTCTGCGACTGTCATGCTGCCGGCAGGGCGGCCCCTGAGTCCAGGCTGCGCGAGGCTCCCTCTGCAGCTCAGACGTGTCTTCCACTGTGTCCCGCCCTCCTGGCCGGGAGTCCCCCTGCGGCCTCCAGGCCTGGTCCTCCCTCACTGTCCAGTGGGGGCTTTGGCCTCCTGCCCAGTCCGGTCTCCTGCATGGGCTCCGCCCGGCCTTGCCACACGCTCCCTCCATCCCAGGTGGGTCCATGGTACAGTCGCCCGCAGAGCCTGGGCCAGGCCAGCCTCACAGACACCCGGCTGGTTTACCAGAGTCCCTTCCAGAACATTCTTGGCCCACATCACTGCTTCGGCCATCATGGCTCCTCAGTTCTCCAAAGCTCTGGGCCTCCCACCTTGGCTGGCGGAGACAGAATGGCCCCTCCTTCCTCTTGGGTACAGCACAGTAGGGTACGTCCGCTGCATCCTGTCCCCACTTGGCTCAGAGTCCTCCCCTGCCCCGAACTCCCCTGCTCAGACCTCACCCTCCGTCCCCAAGATGCCAAGCAAACGCCCTCCCGTGACCGCACACGTCACAGGCCTTCTGAGGTCCCGGGCTTGCTTCTCACGGACTGACCAAGCACAGCTGCCTCCCTGCCGCAGGTCCTGGGGGCCACTGGCTGCCCTCCCGCAGCAGTGTGGCGTCTTGGGCTTGGGGCTGCCTCCCACGATGCCCTGCGGCGCCCCTGGAGGGGTGGACGCTGTGTGGCCCGGGCCCAACCCGTGCATTTCTGTGCCCCTCACTGCCTGGTGCATGCAAAAACGGCTCCTCCAGCTATTCAGCCGACTTCCTTTCCACAGCATGCCTTTGTCCCATCGGCAGCGGCTGCAGAGTGCTCACCCAGCAGGGACTGGGGGACGCTAAGTTAGGGGACCCTGTGGGATGAAACCAGCCCCGGCAGCCCCCACCCCCACAGCCCGGCTGCTGACCTCCAGCTCCTGCAGCTCCTCCTCCTCCTCCACGTCGTAGGACAGAGTGTGGATCTTGATGTCATCAGCCGAGAGGTCCAGGAACTTTCCGTCGGGGTACTCCAGGCTGTCTTTGGTGGGCGACCTGTCCTCGATGAAGGTGGTCTCGCAGCAGTCGGTGGCCACGCCGTCGCCCCAGGAGCGCAGCACGCCCTCGGAGTAGAGGATGAGGTTGGGCCGGTAACGAGATTCCACGGACCGCTGCAGGGCGTTGGGGTCCAGCAGCTGCTGGGCAGCCTCCTTCCCGCTGCTGTCCACACTCTGGCGGCTCTGGTACTGGGGCACTGGGTACACGGATACCAGGCCATCCCTGCCGTCGGCCACAAAGCTTCTGGTGTTGATCAGGCCATTCCTGGGGCCGGCGTCCAGGACCTTGCTGTGCACCAGCTCGCCCTGCAGTCCGGCGAGGCCGTCCATGGTGCTGGTTTCCTTGCCGGGGGCCGGCCGCACAGTGTGCGCAGGTCACACTTGCCTCGAGGGACCCATTTCTCCTGGGGAGCAGGAAGCAGAGAACAGATGAGACCCAGGCTCAGAGCCGAGCTCGGCCCCCACCCCGTCCAGTGTCCGCTAGGCTCGTCCCCAGCAGGCGTACAGGCCGGGGGAGTTGGAAATGCACAACCTTGTCAGCTCCCTGGATTTTCAGAAAGCTCCATCGGGCGCCATCCAGACTCTGTCAGCCCACATCTCTGCAAAGTGCTTCCATGTGAAGGAAGCCGCGGACCTCGACTCTGAGGCCTCAGAAACCCCCTACTGCTTGCAGACACCTGAAACCTAGGGCAGTCCGGCTGCACTGGCGCCCACTCCCCCGGCAGAGCTCAGCCCCAGGTCTGCAATAGGCCTGGCTGTTCCATGGACTGCGTGGCTGTTCATTCCACCACGGAGGAAGAAGGGATTCAACTTAACGTGCTGCACGGATTCAGGAGGGACAGGAGACCCACACCTTAGTGCAGGACATGGGTGACACTCTCCCTCTCCCCGAGGAGACGCAGGCAGGTATAGACCGGAAGGTCCAGAGGGCCCATCAGAGTGAGCCCTGTGCCCGCCGCACAGCCAGGAGTCACACCAGAACCTTCCCTGCCTGATGTTCTTGATTTGGTGAAAACAACATGTCTTCTCCTTCCTTAGAGTATGTTCCTATGCAGGCCTGGGTGGCGAGATGGAGAAAGGGAGAGAGACAGAGAGAGAGAAAGAGAGAGAGGAGGAGGAGGAGGAGGAGAAGGGGGAGGAGGAGGAAGAGGAGGAAGTAGAACAGATCCCAGAGCTTAAGATTTCAGGATTAGTAAAGAATGATTTTCCTCAGGCTTGCTCTACGTGCAAGTTAATAACTATTATGCATGAAAACATTTCACTCCAGCACTTCTGGAGCTGTAGCTTTCTATAAGATGCAAGCATTTTATTAATTATAAGTGCTTATGTGGTGGGAGATACAGTCAAGTTGCAGGAAGACTAAAAGAGAGAGGGGGAGAAATCTGAGAACATTTTCAGACACCTAGTTTAAACTGCAGGTGTGCACTGAGCAAGCGGTAGTGTTACTGTAAAACCACGTGCTTTAGAGAGGTCTTCTGTGCGGTTGTGGCTGTGAAGCCCCGGCTCTGCAGGCAGACATGAACTGAACATAGCCAGGTGTCTGCACACACCACGCATGACATGTTAGTGATCTCTTGTGGTGCAGAGCCTCCTTCCCACCATGTGGTCCTCCTGCAGAGAAGCCACAGCCGGGCTCTCCAGGTGGTGCCTCCCAGCGCATGGTGACTTGGGTGCACCACGAGTGAGCTGCATGCTCTGCGAGTCTGGGGTGACCGTGAGCTGGCTCTGCGTCTCACCTGAGTTCCTTCCACCACAGGAGCTGTCGGTCTCCTGCAGAGCACACATAGCTGGGTTTGTTCAAATCCCACTTCCTCCACTGAGCCGCGTGCTCTTGTCCAGCCAGACAGAAACGTCTGCTGGTGGACCCCGCCCTGTCCCCAGCTTCTCTCCCAATGCCCATGGCACCTTCTCAGCCAGTTTCTCCCCTGTGCGCTCTGCGGTTTCACTCACAGAACCGCGAAGCCAGAGCCGCTCAGCATCTCCTGGCTTGGCCGATGGGGAGCACATCTCCAGCTCTGTGTGGAGCACATGCCGGCCATGAGACCCGGGCTTGACCCCAGCATCGGGGAAGAAACACAGTCCTGAGGGACCCACCTCCGGGATCAGAATCCGCATCTCGGGGGAGGGGTTCTGGGGATTGAACCAGGGCCTCTGCACTAAGCCACATCCCCAGCCCCTTTCCACGTTTTATTTTGAGACAGTGTCTTGTCAAGTTGTTAAACTGCCTAGGCTGGGCTTAAACTTGTGACCCTCTGGCTGAGAACCTGCATTTTAACAGGATCCCCGTAGCTTAGTCTACCTCACAATCCTGAGCAGTGCTTTCCTGCAGTGGAAAGAGCTGGCGTTGGCCTCCAGCTCCATCTGCTTGGTTTTGCAGTTGGTTACTTCTCTCCGCTCAGGTATTCTGACAGATGCAGGTTGTGCGTCCTAAACCACAGTGCTCTGAAGCCTGAAACACCTGAGCCTGCTGAGCTCCATGATAGAGACCCAGTCATGCCGAGAATGTGGCTGAGTATGTCAGGTGCATGGAGAACAGATAGACTCTGTTCATGCTGGGCCTGTCTCAAGGACATCTTACCATACACATGTCAATATTCCAAACCCCCGAATTGGAAACCTGACACACTTCTGGTCCCAAGCATGGTGCATGAGGAATACTCAACATGTAAATCAACCAATTCATGAAAAAAAATTTGTGCATTTATTTATTTATTTATTTATTTTTGCGGCACCGGGGATTGAACTCACAACCTCGCGCCTGCCAGGGCAGGCGCTTAAGGCACTGAGCCTAACTCCCGGCCCTGGATTTTTTGAGGCAGGGTCGCACTATGTAGCTCAGGCCGGCCTTGCGCTCGTGTTGTAGCCCAAGCCGGCCTCGAACTCACAACGCTCCGCCTACCTCAGCCTCCCGAGTGCTGGGATTAAAGGCGTGCGCCACCA
>RJWM01027644.1:0-26605 GCA_004363535.1 Dasyprocta punctata | reverse complement strand
ACTGTGGAAGACAATGTAACTGGGTTCAAATGAGCAAAATAAAGAACCGAAGATTACTCTGAGAAAAGATTTTGCGAACCCATTAGATTTCATTTCAAATTATGCCTTCTGGACATTATAAAAAATTGCACTTTCATTTTCAATGAGATGAAAAACAATTCGAGGAATTTGAGCAGAGAAGCAACATTACATGACTGTACAACAAAAACACGACAGTGTGTCCTCATCTGCCTTATGAACCACATCTGGTGCCATGTAACTTCTGGGTCTTTGCCAGTCAAAATGACCATGAAAGGTAAATATTTTGAGTGTGTTTAGATCTTGGAGGCTTGGAGGCAGACAAGACAGCATAACTAAACACATTCATGAAAGAGGACTTTCAGAGTTGCTTCAGAATCAGCAAGATGGTACACACCTGTAATCCTAGTCCTCGGGAGGCTGAGGTAGGAGGATCCTTGCAAGTTTGAGACCAGCCTGGGCTACAAAGTGAGCTCAAGGCCAGCCTGGACTGCATAGTGAGACTCTATCTCAGAAAGACAGAAAAAACAAAGAAGAAGAAGAGGAAGAAGGAGGAGGGGGGGGGAGAAGGAGGAGGAGAAGGAGAAGGAGAAAGAAGAAAGAAAGAAAGAAAGAAAGAAAGAAAGAAAGAAAGAAAGAAAGAAAGAAAGAAAGAAAGAAAAAGAAGGAAAGAAAAAGAGAGAAAGTAAAACACAAGGATAACGGGAAAAGTAAGTGAAGGCTTTGAGGGGGATTCGTGGCACGGTGTCACTTACTGTAATATTTTTGAAAAGAAAACAAAAATAAAATTCCCTGTACTTTTTGATCATACTTTGGTGTAGCTCCTTGATTTTCAGACTTTGGATAATGTGAAAAACGGTCATGTCAATTACAAAGGGTCACTCAAACTTTCAGCATTCCACATCAGGACTGCTGGTGTCCTGTATATCCTGCCAATTCTATCTCTTCACTTCGACCCACAAAAACATGGCACTATATAGGCTGTGGGCTTATAGCACAGTGCTAGAATCCTTTCCTAGCATGTCCAAACCCCAGGATTAGAAACAACAACAAAAAGAAACCAAAAAAATTACACTATCTACATACCCATAGATTAGCCTAGACCTTGCTACTCTGCATTTCCGATCCAATATCGTTTATCTTTAATGTATCTTATTGTGATTAGGAACATTTTTTAAAGAGATGATATGGTTCTGTTTTGATTTTCAAATACTTAAAACAGTGGAAAGCTGTTAGAGTTTCCTTTTGCCTTATTAAATATATATTTTAATGCCACTTTATTTTTCTTAGGGTACCTGGCATTTTGCTGTGGTTGTTGTAAGGACATCTGTCTAGCAACCAAGGGTGAACGTTATGGGGCTACAGCTCTTGGTCACTGTTAGTCAGTGGCCTGATTATCTCCTGGGACACGATAGTGGCAGAAATTTACATCCATATTTACACTGTTCACATTACAAGAAAATAAGCTACTTGCCCTTTTGCAGTCAGGGACTCCAAACACTTATTTAGAAACTTGAAATGTCACTTAGCTAAGTAAAAGTGAGACTGGGAAAATACCAGGACTCTCTGGAAATTTTGTATTGTACAGCTTATTAAATAATAACAATCAGCTATGTTTCCCTATTTAAGATTTCTGGGGTCAAGTGATTAACCCTTCATCTATAAAGTTGTTACATTAATCAGTTGTAAGAGAATTTTATGACATTATTCTTATTTTTTATTTGTATTCAAAAGTCCATCAAATAAACAAGCTGGGTATGTATTATGTAATAGTAGAAGTGGAAATGTAAGCCTTTTCAAGTTTTTGGTATCAGATGAAGCAAGAATGATGATCTGATTCTGAGTCACAAAAAAAAAATTCAAAAGTATATAAAGACCAAAATAATATGTAGATAATAAGAAACAGGAAAACAGATCATTGGCTAATAAGACAATGAAGCAAAGAGGAAGGTAGGGGAGAGAAATGGGGCATAAAAATAATTAAGATGTATCACGTGCAGCTACCAAGTTCTCAGTTTAATCATTATTCCTTTGAACACTTACAAATAAAAATATAAAAAATTACAAAAAGGTAGTGTATAAATATTTCAAACAGGTCAAGAAAGATAAAAACCTTCAAAATCAATCAAACAAAAACATCGGTCCAAAAATAAAGATGCCTGAGGAAAAAAACTACATCTAGAAAATCACATTGTTTCTCCTTAAAAGGCAAAAAGACAGTTCTAACCACCACCACCCCACAAAAAATGATCATTTTGGAATATATTTTCAGAGACAAATTAAACAACCATTTCCTGATCTTAGTAACATGCAACAGGAGTAGTCCTCCAACTAAACAAACTGTATTAGATAAATTGCATACTTGTATTCATTCTCTTTCATCCTTTGCCTTTAAAACATATATTTATTGTTTCTGAATTTTTTTGTTCATCATTCTAGGAAGGGGTAGATAACTGGGAAGCAAAAGATTAAACTGTGTTTCAATTCAACAGGCCTCTTTTTCAGCAATCGATGCTTCTATTTTAAGAAATACATCGTGTAGATAATTACCCAATAGGATACATGTACTTATAAAAACAAAAAGTCCCAGGAATCCCTGCCTGGTGTTTAGCAGCAGAGATTCAGTCTATAAAAGAGATAAATAGAGTCAATAATTATTGCAGAGTTTGCACATCTCTTCTAGAAAAAACTAACTTTGGACTAATGAAAACTTATACATATCTGTTGTCCTTTACCACCCAAAGGCTGTCAAAAAGAAATCATGCTGATGGTCATCTTGCTTCCACTTAAGCCCCACGGTATAATAACACCACTTTCCTAGGAGAAATTCGGCCCTAGATATTGGATGTATAAATATACCGTACTCCAAGGGATTCACACTTTGTTCCATTCTGTCCTGGACAATTAAAGCAGCAGAAGTTTATTACAGAATCAGCTGTTACACTGTGTGTTCTGTTGAAGACAGGTCACTTGTTCTTGGCATTATAAAATGCCACACAGATATCTTTTGGGGGCTCCAAGTATGGAAATCACCCCCCATGGCAAAAAGCACACTGCTTGATTCCCGTAAAGCACCGTTCTTGAGCAAAATTCCTGCAGTTACTAATTTAAAAACTCAACTTTGGTATTGTCTTATCTAGGTTAATCAGATTCTTCTGTCACTTGCTGGAGTGGGGAAGCTGGTACAGTTCAGATTGACCTTGAACTCACTCTGTAGCCCTGGTTGGCCCCAAAAATCTCAGGAATCTTCCTGCCTCTGCCTCCCAAGTGCTGGAAACACCACCAGCTTGACTGATTCTCTTATCACTGATACAGTTTCCTCTCCAATCCTGAAGGTATTTACTTTTTTATACTTAAATCTTAAATTGATGCAGAATAGTTATTCATATTTATGGGGTGTTATGTGATAACTGTCTGTCTACAATTTGTAATGATGGAATAATGGACATTAGAATTTCTATCTTCTTGAACACTTAGCATTTCTTATTACTGGAGACCTTAGAGCTCCTCTTTCCTAGTTCTTTATAAAATATATGTTCGAAGCCCAGTAGGTGGTTACAGCCGATGATATTTTAAGGTCAGCAGATGAAGCCAATGATCCTGGTTTATATTTGAAAAATTGCATTTCCATCCCAGATTTTACAGGAATAGATGTCAACGTCACCAACCCTCAGTGCTTCCTGGAACAATGCTGTTTAGCATTTTTTTTTTTTTTTTTTTTTGGTCTCAGAGACATATTTCTTAAATCATTCAAAATATCAAAGTCATACTTTGGTCCTAGGACTCCTCTTCTGGGAACTGTATCAGAGGTTAGTGGGGTCGAGTCACTTGCCATTGCTAAATGATTTCATTTGAAGGCAAATCACAGAGCTCTCTCGGAAAAAGGATGGGTTGAAATTCAGACAAGAGGCTGCTGTTTAAAGAAATAATAAAAAAAAAAATCTATTCCTCGAGGAAGCAAGGCTGAGATGATAAAATTGACACCACCTGGTCAAAGGATATTCAAGCAATTTGTCCATGAAGGTAAATTTCCTCTCCTTTCTGCTCCACGAGTTGCTTTAGAAATACTATTAGTTTGAGAAGCCAATGAATTCTACGCACTTCAAAATTCAAATTTTGCTGAATCCAAATACACCGGTTCTTTTTACAGAGCTCAAATCAAATTTCATTTCCTTGAAAATAAAACCTTTGATCTACCCATTTGAATGCAATATATATATTTTTTTCTTTTTCCTAAAATCCAATCCAATGAAATTTCTGGTAAGTTGCAAGTTCTATATTTTCCCTTTGTATTTTTATTTCTGTGTTTTATTTTCCACTTTCGTTATACTAAAATATTTCACATTTCATTCCAAAAGTTTCCAGGACAGAATCTTGCATGCAAGATAGGCAAAGAAAAATACGTGCTTCATAATTCATCATTTGCATCAATGGACTATCAAAGGTAAATTTGGATCAGCTGGTAATTACCACTGTGTTTCTCAAATATTATCAGGTCCCATAAATAATTGAAAATGTCTACATCACAGAATTTCTTCTGTCATTACACAAAGTCTCTGCCCCTAATGATGAAATCAGATAGATGGGATCAACCCGGACTGTAACTCTAACAAGAACAAATTTATGAGCTATGCTTCCTATTCCACCTCTGCCCTCAAATTTATCTATGTCGATAAGGTCTTTGCTTGAATCGGGAAATCAATGTGTGAACCTATGGCCAAGCCTGGCCCTTCAGATAGATTTTTGCTAAATCCTCATGAAATACAGGATGCTTCCATATGGAAGGCATTAATCTGAGCAGAAGTCTTCAACCAAGACCAGCAATTATCCTAGAAGATGAAAAGCATAGCCAAACAGTTAATGAATTTTCTAATTGTCTTTTCCATTTGGAAATTTGTGTGGTCTTTAGTTGTTAAAGTTACTGTAATTAAGGAGCAAAACCATAAACAATTAAGTTCCAGGATTTCTTCTGCTGTTTTGTTTTTTTTTTAATGTCACTAATCATAAGAAGATGAAGAAAATAGCAAGAAGAGAAGGAGAGGAAGCGGAAGCGGGGGAGGGAAAGAGGAGGTGTGGGGAGGGAGCAAGGAAGGAAAAAAGAGAAGGAGGGAGAGTGGAAAAAGAAAGGAAGGAAGAAAGAGGAGAAGGATACAGGGAAGGAAGGAGGGAAAGAAGAAAGGAGGAAGGAACAGAAGGAAGGAAGAGAAGGAAGAGAAAAGTAGTCGCCATTTCATTCACTAAAAAAAATTGTACTTTTTAATTAGGTAGATATTATATCTTTGATTATTCACTAAATGTATATGGAAATCCAGGCACCAGGAGGATAATAAATACCAGGCCTTACTTCTGAAAGATCTCCAGGCCAGTGGGGTGCACAGAAATGCAATAGCTGCACTGATAAAAAGGGGGAACAGTATGATACACACTGATGCCACCAGCTCTTTGGGGGTGCACAGGAAGGACACCTGCACTCCTCTTGGCAGGGAAGATAAAACCAATATTTTGCTGAAGGAAGAAGGGGAGGAGAGGTAAAGAAACAGCAGAGCTAGGGCTAGGGATTAAGCACAGCTGTCCAGGAAACAGCAGAGGCAGAGTCTGAGAAGTGAGAGAGCGTAGCACAGTCATAAACACAGTCCACGATGACAGGATGCATCGTCTTCAGGGGAGAGGGATGGATGAGGCGAAATAGGCAGAATGGCCTGCCAGTAACACAATCAACTATGGGCCTCAACTTAGCGGCGAAAAACAGTATTGTGGTGAAAAACAGTATTGCAACATCTCCTTCCTGAGGTAGAATCTCAAAGCTAATGGCATCTGTGCATGAGATCTTTCCAACCTGCCCACAGTGTCGATCGTCTTTGGGGGAGCTCAGAGAGTTCTTGAAGAGATCACCCTATGGATTTTGACCATGTGAGGACACCAGGTCTTGATCTTCACATCGAATGACAGTAAACATTCCCCGTGCGTTCTGTAAGACTGACCGACCCAAAGGCATTTGTCAAAGTCAGCCTTGCTGGACCAACGTAAGGCTCAGAATTGGCTCAGGCACATTCTTGATGTAGGAAGATCAGGGGTGACCAGACACAAAGGATAATATTTGGCTAGGGCTTATCGTGTTCCAGGACTTTTAGTAACGGAATAAGGAGGCCAGGGCAAGCAATATTTTAATGACAAACTGTTGCTTGCATCTCAAGGATTTTATATCTAAATTCCTGTTATGTCCACAGAAGATTAAGTACCTATTTGGGCATGATTTAATGCTCTCATCTTTAAAGGTGTCCAGTAAAATTAAGCGGTGGCTGGGATCAGGGTACCAGTGGGAGAGACACGAGAGACCATTGACTTTGGCTGTTTTTTTAAGTGTCTAGCTTCAAATGTAGCCAAATGTCACTTTTTTATGTTAGTCCATATTTTATTAGTGTAACAAAAGTTCTGAGAGTTAAAATTAAAAGCAAGAAAGCTCCATTTTAGCTCATGGTTTTAGGGGGTTCAGTCCAAGGTTGGCTGGGCCCACTGCTTCTAGGTGCGTGGCCAGGAAAATCATCATGGCGGAGGGTGTGGTGGAGGAAGTGGACTCACCACAAGACAACCTGCAAATAATGAGAGAATGATCTAGATAGGAAGGGAATGGGAATACAATATACCCTTCCATGTTATGATTATTTTGTCCAGCAAAATCCACCTCCTAACAGCATGCTAAACTATGAACTCAGCCATGGATTAATCCATGGA
Organism: Dasyprocta punctata; assembly: GCA_004363535.1. Taxonomy (NCBI): domain Eukaryota; kingdom Metazoa; phylum Chordata; class Mammalia; order Rodentia; family Dasyproctidae; genus Dasyprocta; species Dasyprocta punctata. Next base: position 19,855 of record RJWM01027644.1, on the reverse strand, counting down.
TGAGGGAAACACCCTCCTGATCTAATCACCTTCTGAAAAGTCCTTTAAAGGGAATGCAAGTCTTCCAAATAATGAGTCCTTTGGGGGACAATTTGGCTCCCCACTATATCACTTTGGCCCATAGCTCATTAAAGAAAACAGTTTCCCATGGTCATTCCCAGTTACAAAAGAAGCAGAACAGCGGAGGGGTCCCGTTTTTTTAGGGAGCATCACTTCCCTGGCCAATTTACCTAATGCCCTGTGGGTTTTCTTATTCAGGCAAAAGCTTATGAGACACCGAAGGTCCTTTCTCTTATTTCACAGACAAAGGCATCAAGATTCCCACAAAAGTCTGAAGCACATTCCTAAGATATGATAATTGGAAGGTACCGTAACAACTAGAAGACCAACCCAAACATTCTTGTCAAGAAATTTATTTATTGATTTATTTTTTACAGAGGGCAAGAAGAGTCATCAAAATGATTCAAGTGAAGAATTAGCATTATGATTTGCATGATTTTGTGCTATCCTTTGGCTATGGTTAAAAGAATGGGCTCAAGGGCAGGGTGATTATGAACCTGTTATTTATTTATTTATTTATTTATTTATTTATTTATTTATTTATTATACTGTTACAGGAAAACTGAGTTAGACAAAAATATTATAGGCAGTCAGACAGGGCTAGGCCCTCAAAGAAACCAGTGCAGAAGTTCAGATACCTTGTGCCCTCTGAGGAGACAGGAACCTCCTGCTGTGAGCCAGATATCAAGACAAAAGACAGAACAAGTACACCCATATTCTAAGGATTGATATTCTAAATAGTTCTCTATCACCCTGAGGAAGTCAGGAGTCAGCATCCCACCCTCTTACAAGCTTCCCCATTTGTCCTTTATTTAATCAATTTTACCTGAACAATTAATCTTATTGGTTAACTGTAGTTATGTCCCACCTTATGCCCACCTTGCAGGTTCCCATTTTCCCTGCCTTAGACCCCTCTAACCTCATGGTTTTATTGTATAAAAGTCCCTAAACATGACAGAGCCTTCGGCCACCCGCTCAGGCCCCCTTCTGTCCCTCAGACAGAAGCTTTCTTTCCCTCAATAAATATATTCTGCTCTTACCCTCCGTTGTTCCTAAAATTCATTCTTTGATTTTTAGAGAACATGAACTCACGCCAGACATATAGTAGGTTGGGAGTTTCATTTCCCCATATCATTTGGAGGTCTGGGATCATTTTTCCTATATCAGTACCAGGGATCAAACTCACAACCTTGCACCTGCCAGGCAAGCACTTAGGCCACAGAACTAAATCCCTGGCCCTATTTCTTGAGACAGGGTCTCACTATGCAGTTCAGGCTGACCTTGAACTCACTTTGTATCCCAGGCTGCTCTTGAACTCACTATGGTCCTCCTGCCTCAGCCTCCTAAGTGCTGGGATTAAAGGAATGCGCCACCATGCCCGGCTCATGAACCTGTGTTTTAAATCAAGGAAAATGCACACCAAGAGACTGCAAAATGAGTGGTATCAAGGATGCCACTAATTTGCCTTTTCCAGAAAATTGTCTCACATCTGCCATCTGCATAGTTGAATGATTAGATCATGCTCATATGCAAGAGGTGTTTGGAATAGACAACTATGAATCCCTGCTCTAATAGCTCAGTCCTGATGTACCTAACTCTGCCCAGATTGTCCCTCCCCAGACCCATTCTTCCTTTGTGCCGGTCAGTTTTCTCTTCCCCGAGACTGAGTTGAGGGGTCTTTTGTCTTTCTCCTACCTCCAGTTAAATGTGCCAATTCATTGACCCAGTGGGAGAAAATGAATTCATTATCTCCTCTGTTGGACTGAATCATCACCTGCATTCTTATGTTTAAGCTCTGAGGCCCAGGACTTCACTGTGTGCTCCCATTTGGGGATAGAACATTTAGATTGGTGCTTAAGGTACACTGCTGGGTCCCAATCTAGTAGGATTTGTGTCACAAGGAGAGGAGATGAGGAAAGAGCCACACACAGGAATGGCCACATGCGGACACAGGGAGAGGCCTCAGGAGACACGGTCTTGCCCACCCTTACACCTCGGAATTCCAGACAGCAGACACAGGGGACAATAAATAGCTACTCTTTAGGGAGACCAGGTTGTGGGATTTGCCTTAGGAAGCCCTAAAAATCTAGGGCACCCCCTAGGTTGGTCCTGCTTACTCACCCAGATATCCATATCTGACATGATTATTCTGAGAATTCAAGTTCATCTATTACTCTACAGAGCTCTTCACTTTGGAGTCTTCTGCTCCTTCTTTCCCTTCAAACACTACACTAATTGGTTCCGTGACAACCCGACGTGTTTCTTCATGCCCTTTCCTGACTTAACCTCCTCTTGATATAGGAAAAATGATCCCAGACCTCCAAATGATATGGGGGAATGAAACTCCCAACATACTATATGTCCGGCGCGAGTTTGTGTTCTCTAAAAATCGAAGAATGAATTCTAGGAACAACGGAGGGTAAGAGCAGAGTATATTTATTGAGAGAAAGAAAGCTTCTCTCTGAGGGACAGAAGGGGGTCCCGAGTGGGTTGCCAGGGACTCTGTCATTTTTAGGAACTTTTATAGAATAAAATCACGATGGGGAAAACTGGGAATTTGCAAGGCAGATGGGCATAAGGTGGGACATAACCATGGTTAACCAATAAGATTAATTACTCAGGTAAAATTGATTAAATCAAGGACAAATGGGGGAGCCAGTCATGTAGTAAGCGGGGATGCTTAATGACAATGATTCTTCCTGTGGGCGGGGTGGGATGCTGGCTCCTGACTTCCTCAGGGTGATAGAGAACTATTTAGAATATCAATCCTTAAGACATGGGTGTATTTGTTCTGTCTTTTGTCTTGATATTTGGCCTGCAGGAAGAGGTGAGCGTCTCTTTCAAGGTCACAAGACATCTGGTTCTCTGTGCCAGGTTCCTTGAGGGCCTAGCCCTGTCAGACTGCCTGTAATATTTCTGTTTAACTCAGCTGTCTGGTTGTCCACACTGGATTGTTGTTCTCTCTGCCTCCACCCTTGTTCAACAGACTAAGCAAGAAACAGAATGCTCAGTCTTGCCGGCTCTGCTGGGTTCTGTATTCTACATTCCTCAGTCAGTCTGAATTGTTAGTTGGACGCAGAGGAAGCATTTATTAAGAGAACCGATTTGATTCTAGGTGTAAAGGTTTTCTCCTGGGCTTCCGTCTGTGTTCTGACATTTTACAAAAAGCCAGTGTTCATACAACCCAACATCCTGAATCTAATTCAGTTTCCACATGCTGTACACTCCGGGGTCCCATGACTGCACTCTCTACTGTTTTCAGGCAAAAGACTTAAACAGTACCAAACTTCACTCAGCTTACAGGAGAGAATTGTGAATTTCCCACACCAAGCTGGAAGGAGGTCTTTTCTGATACAGGCTGATGTTTTAGGGTCTGCAATAAACTTTCATCCTTGATAAAGGCTGTTTATTTCATCTTTTTTTTTTTACAAGAGATTCTTTTTACATAAAAATCAACTAAGTATCTGTCATGGACACACTTCTAAAACTGAACTCTGGAGAATACCCAGGGCTCCTAATGAGACTCTTAATATCTTATTCCTCTGCTGGTATCATTTATGGTTTTATTTTGAAATGGGGGTCACACTATGGTACCCGGTCTGGTCTCAAACTTTCGGACTCATGTGATCTTCCTATGTGAGCCGCCCTCGTAGCTGGAATTACCAATCTGCCTCTGTCTTACTCAGCCTACTCACAATCTTGGTTCTTGACATTTTTGGGGTTTTTTTGTCATCAAATTTCATCATCTTAAATATAGCAATACCTCCTCAATATGTCCTGGCATCTGTTGTTAAATGACAAATTCGTATGTCAGAATTAACATGACTTAATTAAAACTCACGCTTCTCCCACAACCAAGCTAGATATTTTCTCAGGCTATTGCACTTGGTGTATAACAAATTCATCGACTGGGGGAGCAAGAACAAAAAGTCCAGAAGTCACCCGCTGTATCAGCCACACTTCCCCCAAATCATTCTGCATCGACTCCCCATGCCGATGTGCTGTCATCATCCAACTTTTATTGTGTGGTAGAGGAAACGCTGGAAGCAGGACTATGAAAGTAGTTACGGGTATTGGAAGTGCACCTGCTTGCTACTAGATTTTAGGTACAATTTTTCCATGAGACGTTGGTCTGGACTTCTCTCAGTTTTACCTTATCTCTGGAGCTCACCAGTTATTTTCTCTGACTACAGTTAGCATATCTAACATATCTCTGCTCACTTACCTGCCTATGTATTGCCAGACGAGTATCCCCGAGAGAATAATTATGCACTGTATGATGACTTCTTTTTATTCAGTGACAGACCGTGTGTACAATAAAGGTCCCATTAGATTACACCCCTTATTGTTGTGTCAGCCGTCTTTGTTTATTTAAGAACATTCTGTGTTCATCCGTGGTGTATTAGTCAGCTGTCCTGTTGCGGGAACAAAATGGTGAACACCTGAAAATTAAAAGGAGAGCTGTCAGTCCATGGCTGGCTGACTCCAGACAGACGGTGAAGGCGGAAGGGCATGATGGGAGGAAGCAGCCCGACTCATGGGATCTGGGTTGCAGAACCAGAGGGTGAGGCAGAGAGGAGGGCGTCAGGGATCTGATTGAGATCGCAAATTCAATTCCCTATCATCTGTCCAGACACGCTCTGAAATGTGTTTTACTAACCTCCTGGATGTCTCTCATGCCGACCAAGTTGACGGTGAAGATTAACCAACAGACCTAATTACGTATTTTTTCAGAATCAGTCCCCTTGTTAAATGATTCGTGTCTGCATTTAAGCCGACATTATTGGCTTGAATATTGCTGTATCCCACCAATTAGAATAATGCATGAATCTTAGGAAATAATTGAAATAACTGTGAGGAAACTTGAAGCACTTATTTGCCTTCCATTGGCTTACATTTAATATGAATACACATGGGTTCATGATTCATACATTTAAATTAACATCTGACACAAGATGAGCAGTGTGATAAATCAATGAAATGTTTATTGGAATCCCACTCACATTTAAAATGGATATAGGGCAGGCACTGTTTGATTCTTTCATGATGTTTAGTTTCTCCTCCTAACATGAGAATAAATATGAACTATTCTTACATTGTACCACAACCATGGTGGTGACATGTTTATTAATAAGTCATTCCATCTCAGTTGCAATAATCTCCCACTGGTAAATTCTGTTTCAAGATCAGCTTCGGAAAAGTGGTGCAAAGCAGTTCATTAAAGTCAAACTCGTTACCGGTAGGGTGCCCCTGGAGTCTACATTATCAAATTGATACTACACATCTTCAAAACTCAGGCAGTAAGTTCTAAAACACATGTGATCATTTCTCCCCAGAGAAGTGGTTACTGGGGTCATGTATTTGGTTATGCTATCGGAGAAATTCCTTCTTGTTGGAAATTCAATGACTTCCAAATTTTTCTTAAAATGGACATTTCATCCAATCAGTTTTTAAGTCACTTTCTATGATTCCCATTTTTGCCATGCTGGAAGTTGAGTGGGCCCTGTGTAGTACCTTGATTTACAGAGTGTTTGGTCATCATGTCTGGTCTCATGCACAGTTAAAAAAAAAATCCAGCCTGGAGGTGGTTCAATAACTAATTTAACCTAAACTTAATTCTTCTAATGATGTATCAATCACAGTCCCTTAAAATGCCCATGTCAAATGAAAATATACAGGTTTGGCTGGAATTTAATTAATTTATACAGCGTTCATTTTACCTTAATGAACAGCCAGTTAGGTGGGCTGAATATTTATGAACTTGTAAATAAATTGCTGCTCTAGTTTTCTCTATCAGTGAAAGTGACTTGAGAAACCACTAAAGATATGTCATGTTCCTTTCCCATCATGAGATGAGGAACAAGGCTGGGAGAAACAATGAAAAAAATTAATAAATTAACAGTCCTAAATTCCTATGTTCATTTCTGAGATAAATTAAGTATTTTGCCAAAGTTAATCTATAAGTAAGCCATGAATTCTTTATACAACTAGTAGAATAGTTCTCGATACTCTAGCATGTTGGAAAGTAATGAATAGTTAAGATGACAGAAATGCTATTTACTTTGATTTGATCATTGTATTACATATGTATTTCAAATTACCCCATTATACATCATAAACATCCATGTTAAAATAGTTTTAACAAAATTATATATATATATATTATCTTTAGACAAGTAACATACACTTTATATAAAGGATCATCTATGAAAAAGGAATCTAGTTCTTGGAAAGACAAAAATAGTTTCTAATTGGGTCCACTTGCTTATATATTAATTATCTTCCTCTTTCCACATTGCTATAATGACACAGCTATAGTTTGGACTCAGAGTATTACAAAGGTCCAGGTGTTAAAAGTCTCATTCTCAGCTTGGTACTTCCTGTAGGTAGGGGAACATTTAAGAGGTTGGACCATCTTGGAGGAAGTGAGATCACTGGGGGAAATGGATAAAGGAACTCTGGTCTCTTCCTGTGTCTTTGCTTCCCATTTGGCATAAGGTGAGCAGCTTCAATGCACTCTTACCTTAATAGGTACTTTTCCTATAGGCCAAGAGCCAATGGGGTTGCATACAGAGACTGAAATCACTGAAATAGAGGCAGAATGAATCTTTCTTTTTTTTTTAAGTTAGTTACATCAGTTTGTTATAGTAATGAAAGTTGAATAACATGGTGTGATGGTTAATCTTGATAATCTTTATATGTCAGTTTCAGTGGATTAAGAACCACCTAGAATAATATGAAAGCATACTCCTGGGTGTGTCTGTGTGGGCCATGGAGGAATGCATGGCCTTGTGTACTTTAGATGCTCCCTCAGCAGCCTGGCACAGGTTTGTTCCTTCTAGGCACCCATATTCAGGAAATGTGCTCCACCATATCCTTCCGCCATGATGCGTCTTCCTTGGAACCAGCCAACCAAGGACTGAATCTCCTGAAATGTGAGCTATAATTTTTACCTCTTCAGAGATGGGCAGTGACCATGAGCATGAGAAACTACTGAATGTGAAAGAGTGGGTCAAGAGGAAGGTCTGGGGTTTGCCCCCAGGTTCATGGATTGAGTAGACCTGGGCAAAAAATCCAAAGTTTGCAGACCCAAGCTTTTGTCTTTATTGAATTAAAGCCTGGAGCAAAATGACTTCAAAGGTTAAAATTCAACTCCTCTTAGCCAGATGGCCTCAAAGAACTGTTTATTTGAATTTTTTTATTGCTGCTTCTGCTTGTGTTGGAGTGAGACCTTAGTTCTCCTTAAAAATAAAGAAATGAAATAAAGTCAACTGAAATGCCCTGCTTTGCTTTTTACTTAATAAAGACAGACTTTGTCAAAACGATGGCATGGGTCCCACTGAGAAACATAGAACAGTATGGAAGCCAGAATGAGATCAAGTAGAAGACATTTGCTCACGACAGTAAATATGTCACAACTTACGGATTTTTTTAGAAAGCCCCCTTGGATGAACATGTGGCATTTGGAACTTAGGAACTCAGAGAATTCAGAGATTTACTTATGCATGTGGTGCTATTTATATCCATTTATTGATAAGTAAGGGAGCAGGAAATAGTTTCACATCTTAGACTGAGTGAGTGCCCAAGTTGTGGGAAGACAGAGAGAGGAAGAGATGAGCTATGTTCCTGTCACTCAAAATTAAGCAAGGGTAAGCCTCACTGGAAGATTATGTAAGACCCTCAAAAGATTGACTAGGGAGACATTGAGGCATAGATACCCAAATATATGCCCTTCGAAGAATGTGGTTTCCATTAACTTATGGCTTCCTTTTCTTCACCAATCCATTTAAAGGTTTATTTTAAAGGCAAGACATTTTCAGGTAAGTAATGAATCCAGGTAAAACAAAATATTATAAAGTTCCAGACCTTCTTCTTGGCCCACTCTTTCACATTCAGTAGTTTCTCGTGCTCATAGTCAGTGCCCATCTCTGAAGAGGTAAAAATTATAGCTCACGTTTCAGGAGATTCAGTCCATGGTTGACTGGTTGCAAGAAAGATACAACATGGCAGAAGTATATGGCAGATATTATAAAAATTATAGAAGTCATCTACTGCATGTAACCAACACGTGATGGAGACCTTGTATCTCTTTCGCCTTTACCCAAGGAAATGTAGATAAGTAATAATCAAAAGAACAGAGTGCAATTTTAAAGAAAGTTGCATCCCACACTCTTAAGTTTTGTGAAGATATATGACTTTAATAGACAAATATAAAGACTGAGTAATGCTGAAAATATTATGATGTAGACATATGCATGTCCTATAAACTCTTGCAATGGGAAGATATGCTAAAGACGCTATGCTTTTTTCTTAAAGGCTGGTTTTAATTTTAGTGGTAAAAATTGACTCTTTGCCATGATAAATGAGGGACTTTTCACAAATATCTTCCTGGCACCTGCCATTACCTCCAATTTTTCCAATTTCATTAACTATATTGTTATTTTGAAAAGGGTAAGTTTGTTGACAATTAAGTTCCATCTGTTTCCAAAAATCCCCTTCCATAATTTTATCTTAGGACCATATTGGAGTACATTCAGGGGCTACTAGCACTTATTTGACAAGATATTCTTGGTCTCAAAATTATTTGTCCATAGTTTGTAAGAACAGGTTTGACCTATAGGGAGGCTTTCTTAGGAAGGAATTGTTCAAGGAAAATTTTGAAGAATATTTCCTTTTAACCTTTACAGCCATTGCCCTGTTACATTCTTAAGTCGGACTTCTAAAATCAGCCTCATTTCTCCCCACGATCTATCGAACCTGTTTTTCTTGCTGAATACCTTCATGATCCTTTCTTTAACACTTGGTAATGTGTTTGATGTCTGTGACCCTAAGATATTCACTGTGTGACAGCTTTTCTTAGAAACAAGTTTTGCCCACTAAAGACAAAATATCTTGTTTGATTATCAGAAATTTCTCTACTACATCTTTAGATTTTCCTTCTGTTTTCCTGTTTAGTGATGCCACATACATGAAAATTGTATCATTTTATCTTTCATCACATTCAGCTTGCTGATCTTTATTCTATCTCATCTCATTGTGAATAATTTTCTAAAATATACTTGCTGCTCACCTGACATCATTATGTCTTTTAAATGTAATTCTATGGTGATTTGAGTTTCACTGTCAACCTTGTTATACCATATATTTTTCATTTTATGGGCTTTTTGTCTGTATTAATTTATATCAAATAATTTATGACTTCTATTGCTTTGCATTCTGCCAATTTTGGAGGTGTTTATTTATTCTAATTCATTTAGAAAGACAAATTCATTACCTGAAGACATTGTTTCACTATTAAAATGTATCATTTTTTTCTTCTTGATTACTGTAATTGTCTTTCTCTTGAATAATGTGCAACTTCCCTTGCTTTTATTAAAATAAAAACTTAAGGCAATCATCTCATAAAGGGAAGTGTGCTTTGGTTTGCATGGTTAGAGCTTCCAGTCCACTAATGGTTGGATGTAGTTACTTTGCACATGTTGGAAGGGGCACACCTTATGGTAGGAAAGACCCTGTAGTAGGGTGAAGCCACTGTCCTTGAGGCTAGGAAGAAAGAGAGAGAGAGACAGACAGACAGACAGACAGAGAGAGAGAGAGAGAGAGAGAGAGTTTGTGGTACCCCAACTTTCAATCACACATGCCTGAACACCTAACCACCTTCTAGGTCCACCGTCTCCTGATAGTGCTATCCTGGGGACCAAACCCATAACACAGGGAAATTATTTCTCGGGATATTCCAGACCAAAAATATGGCAGTTTTGTTTCTCTTTCCACTATACCTTGCTTGCTTTCTTTGTAGTTCTTTTTTTGTTTTGTTTTGTTTTTTTGAGGCACCGGGGATTGAACTCACAAACTCGCGCCTGCCAGGGCAGGCGCTTAAGGTACTGAGCCAAACTCCCGGCCTTGGTTTTTTGAGGCAGGGTCGCACTATGTAGCTCAGGCCGGCCTTGCGCTCGCGTTGTAGCCCAAGCCGGCCTCGAACTCACAACGCTCCGCCTACCTCAGCCTCCCGAGTGCTGGGATTAAAGGCGCGCGCCACCACGCCCGGCTTTTCTTTGTAGTTCTTATGCAACAGGTTTCTTGTGACTCCTTTATGACATTTTCTTACCTTAGACTAGAGAGTTGACATTGTACAAAGATTGATATGGAAGGATTCCACTCTGTAACTTTGATTCGGTTTCTTATTTTAAACTCTTGTCAAATCAGTTATGCTTTGCCCGGTGGAGCCTGCCTGCTCTCGGATTTAAAAGGTCAGCGAGTTGGTACAGATTATAGCGAAATGTCTTGTCCCAGAGTTGCCGTGAGACTCTGATGGCAGTTGTAAATTGACTATCTCTCCGATTTTATTTAATTTGCTTTACCTTGAGCAGCATAGTAAAGGATCTAACTCACATGAAAATAGCAGAAACAATTATTTAAAATTTTTCAAGCGTTCTTCTTATTTTTTTTTCTCATCAATAAATTTTTATTGCATGTGACCCCCTAAAGGTCTCTCTGCTAGCTGAAGTAGAGAGAAATTCATAGTCAGTATTGAACATTCAAAATGGGACTTTCAAAGGAAGTGCGATGGTGTTGATGCACAGGTTTTATGAAGAGAAAGGATTTGTACACATCCATTTGCATCTCTGTTTAATTACCTTAATGCCTTTGAGACCTGTGACACAGGAAGTGCTTGCCGTGATGAAAGAGCTGCGGTCGGCTCTCCTTCTTATGGAAACCTCCAAGTTAGCCGGAAGCAGCTAAGTTGGCGGGCTGCAGTGACCATTGCTTCTTGCATTCTTTGAAGATGAAAATTTCTTCCACTTAACAGATTCGAGAAAGAGATCAAAGTGAAATGTACTTTATTATATTGAATGGAAAAAATGGGTATTTTAAATTGTTTTAATAATTTTTTGGTATCTGCCAGAAACCAGCTCCCATACCCCTATGTGTAGCAAAATGTATGCAGGCCCAAGTATTTTACAAACAATAGGGTACTATCGACCTATCATCTATATATACCAGCCCATAAACTTTTAACTATCTCTAGATTAATTATAATACTTAACACAATGTGAATGCTGTATAAGTTGTTGTATTACATTGTTTAGAGAATAACAAAAAAATGTCAGTACATTATCAGGAAGAATATTACCATTGTGGGTCTAGCTGCATAAGACAGGTCTGAAATTGGCTGAATTATAAATGTGGAACGCCAGGATAGCTACAACCAACTATACTCATTTGAAAAGAAATTCAGTAAGAGCTTGACTTTTCAGACTTCAAACATTTACACAAAAAAATACTCTCAAATACTGACGAGTAATCTGTGATTGTACTAAATCCTGAATAAATACTGATGAAGGAAACTGTACAACCACTTGCTTTTTAGAGTTTAGAGTCTTAATAGAGGGATACCTTGTCCACAAATTTCAAATTCTGTATCACTAGCTGATTCAGCTCTGTAAAGCAATTTGTCATACTAGGCATACAATAACTCTGTTTGAGAAAGGAGGAATCCTCCTGAAAGATGATTAACAAGCCTGTATTTGAGAATTTAGATCTATAGTCCTATTGCTATTTAAAAAAAAAATCTAAGGTAATGAGTCTATAAAGACAGAAGGTTCATTTTGGCCCATGATCTTGGAGATTCCAGTGCTTGACCAAGCAGGTTGATTGTTTTGGGAATATCATAAGATGTTTGATAGCGAAGGTTGGGAGTGAATGGTGAAGCACATTGATTCATGGCTTGAGTCAGGGAGAAGGGAGAGAACGTGGGCTGGCACCCCGCAATGCCTTATAAAGCAATGCCCCCAGTGACTTAAAGCCCTCTCCCAAAACCGCATTATTAAAGATCTAAATCCTTCTGAAATATTACATAGTTGATTCTAGTAAATGCTGGTCTTCAATTATACTTTTCATCCTTTTCATGAACATTCATATTATATGTTGGCATTAAGCGTGCTTGCAGGGAGCACCAAACTTAATCAATGTTGGTGGGAGTTACCTCATTTTGTTGATGTGTTGTTGTGAAATTGGGGACAAGGAGAATGTCACCTTACAGGCACTGATTTAATGTCTTAACAACTTATGTGATTAGTCTAGAATAAATAATTAAGATGGATTTGAGTCACTTAATAGTCATGTAAGCACCCATGTTTTCTCTTAGGAAATTAAGCAATTAGGATGACTATTGATCATTATGGATGGCAAAACAAATGCATATTTCCAAGGGGAAGAGTTCTAAATAGTTTAGCAATGAGCCTAAGCATTTAAACCAAAATTTTGTCTACTGATAAATAATACTAAAATGATATAGAAATAAACACATTGCACTTGTTGGAAAATTGGATATATGTTGAGTTGAATTATTAATCTGCATTAAAAACATTCTAACAGGAAAAAAATGACCATTTACACTCTAAATTCTTCAGGCATATCTAGCAATGTTGATGAAATAAAACAGCATGTGGTTATTAGGAGTGAGTTATACTTGGATCTGGCATAGAATCAGGAAAAGGAAATAGTACAATTGAAAAACAATCACAATGATGCTATTTGGAATTTATCCCAAGGATATAATCAGATTTATAGAAAGATTTATGTACATGAATGTCTCGTACAATTTTATTATTAATAGTGAAAATCAGAAGCAAGTCTAAATGTCAACATAATAAAAATTAGTTAAACAAATTTGGGGTAATTGTTACTCATTAATATTCAGATTAGAATGTATTACATGATGGAAATTTTATAAATATCATTTTATGAGCACAATGCATAGTTGTGTGTATGTGAGGGCCTTAATTTTTTAAAACATTTTCATAAAAGTTATCACATAGCATATAGCAAATGTGTATTCTGTAAGCAGCACATGATGTACAATGGTATGGTTGAATGGGTTTTCCATGTAAAGACAGCGCAAAAAGGAAAGGCACCCCATTACAAACCATTCTTTGAATTTTAATATTTTTCAGGGTCTATACAATGGAATTGTGATTGTCTCTCCCAATACTGGCCAAAGACTTAGCTCCACAATTCCCAATCAGTCACATAACCACCAGGTGACATTTTTTATTCTAAAATTGGCATGCTGATGGGTCATGGTGCCCAACTACCAACTAATGTAAGTGTTTAGAGAATGTTTGAAGATAGGCTAGGTCAAGCTGTGACATTTTCCTAGGTGTATTTTTGATGCAGGAAATTTTCAAATGAGGATGGGTTTATCACGCCAACGGGTACATCTCAGGGAAGCAGAACTATCAATAGGTCCAAATAATTCCTCTAACCTCTCAGCCACATTTCTAAAATGCTTGCAGGGTAACTGTATTCTTTGTTCCAATGAAAACCATGATGTAGTTTGTCATAGAATAAATGCAGTGCCATTTCCTCATGTCTGAGAAAGCAGACTATACAATTATGCTTGACCAAATCTAAGCTCCTAGTGGAGCCAGGATTTCCACTGGTGCATCGGGTCCCTTCTTGGTTTGCTTGCCTTATGTCAGGAGAACAAAATGGAAAACAGAAAAAAAAAAAGAGAGAGAGGGAAAGAAAGAAAGAAAGAAAGAAAGAAAGAAAGAAAGAAAGAAAGAAAGAAAGAAAGAAAGAAAGAAAGGCTATGCATAATGTAGAGAAATTATAGTGTATTAGAAAATGAATATCCCTAAAGATTAAAAACAGAATAGCGAATGTGGGTTTGCTATGTGGAATGGTAAATATATGAAGAAGGATCACTTAGGAAGATTCTACAAAATCATGTCTTTTGAATAGACGCCCCAAAAGAAATTATGCAAGGTGGAATAGTGTAGGAAGATGTGCAGAAGATAGGAGTGCAATTATTGCAACATCCAAGAAAAGTATGGAGAATGGAAAGGTAATGTGACAGTTAATATTGATTGATAGCTTGACTGTATTTTTTTTATTTTTATTATTATTAGTAGTACCGGGGATTGAACCTAGGATCTCATGCTTGCCAAGCAAATGCTTGTGCCGCTAAGCTAAACCCCAGGCCCACCTTTACGGGAATTTGAGATGCCTGGGAGCAGTGAAGTGTTGTTCTGTGTGTGTATTGGGGGTGTTTTCAGAGATGACTGACATGTAGGCCAGCAAACTGAAAGGGACTTGGAGCAAAACCACCCAATAGGGTTACAACCTGATGGAACAAAAAGGGGAAGGAAGAGGAAGTGAACCACTGTATTAAATCTCAATTCTGAGTGAGTGCTCTATTTTTTTTTATTTTAAAAAGCAAAACTGAAAAAAAGGATAGAAATAATAGAGAATTTAAAAAACAGTAAGAAATCAACACTAGTTAATATATTGCATATAGTTATCTTAGTAGTTGCTCAGGTTACAAGATCTAGGCATAAAAATGATCAATCAAACAATGACAGCACAAGCTGTTCTTTTTGATGAAGTAACAGAATTAGTAGTATAATTATCTATCTTGCACACATATACCTACATACAGTTATATGTATATACCTACATACATATAATCTTTTTCTTTCTTCTTGTTCTCCTTTCCCTCTTTTTCCACTGCTAATAAGGTGGACATCAAATTCCAGTTTCTGCAGCTTTTCAATGTGGACTTACAGCAGCGACTCTCTTAAACGGAGTTCTAAGCCTTCAGTCTCGGACTGACCCAGATCCTGGACCCCTCTTGTTCTCTGAATTCCACTTTACTGTGCTAAGTAGCTATTGTTGGATCTTCTATCTCTCCAGAGCACAGACACATACTGTGAACCCTCCTGCCTCTGATCTTGAAAGTCAGTGTATCAAATCCCATTTCATAATCACACACATTAACTATAGTCTCTTGAGTCTGTTTCTCTAGGGAATCATCATCAATAGAGATGGGAATCTACCATATTCAGAAGACGAGTAAGGTTTTTTTATATGTATTCCCCTATTTTATCACTCATGAAATCCTTTGGTGTGCCTTCCAGGTAAAGTTCATATGTTTTAATGTTTCAGTGGGTCCTAGATTGTGGGCACCTGCCCCACTCATCTTTCACAGATAATCAATATTTGCTATGTGACCAGACTTTGCCGTTCAGTTTCAATTAGCCATGGTCCTTATCTCACTGTTTGTGAGCATCTTGGTTTCTTGAGCTCACCAGTTCTCCTACTCTTTCACAAACCAATTCCAACGTGTGCATTTCAGCCCACCTCAGTGGCACATTTCCATCTAGCTCTTAGCCTTGATGGTGTGCACACTGAGATCAAGAAAATTTCCAGAAGAACTCATGGTCCATCCATGGCTTTGAAGAAACAAGAAAACAGAGAAAAGAAAGTTTAAAGCCCTCATTAGGAAACTGGCACTGCGTGTTGCATAGAAAATGGTAAACCACACAGAAATGAATAAATGCGGGGATAAGAGACAGACAGACAGATAAGACAGACACTTCAGTTTCATTATGTTCCATCCTCATATTGTCTGACTTATGTCAGGTCCATGAGACAAATATGAGACTTCCCTGTTAGGAAACAGGAAAGTTCACTTTGTGGTGATGGAAAAAGGATCTGAAGATAAGGAAACCAGAGGGAGAGCAGAGGAAAGGGAAGCAAGAAGTGTCAAGACATGCCTTGTATATGCACCAGGTCCCCATAATGAATGCATTTACTAGATGTGGCATGGATACAATCATAAAAATGTTTTAAAGACTGTATGAGAAACCTAAGATTACTGGATTTCTCAGAGATGTTTTTATCAACTTTGGAGAGATCTTTGAGTTTTTAAATATATAAATGGTTCTTACCTGGAGAGTGGTTCTTGTTCTCCTTTTTTGTGGGTCTCTCCCTGGCTTGGTCATGGAAAGCTATGTTGATGCCTCAGGACGAGAGAACTGAGGTTGTAGCTCAGAGGAGGGAAAGAGAGAGACTGGTTTCCTTTCAAGTGTCGAGGCTCAAACAAGATGCAGTCTTTTGGTTAGAAATGAAAGATTTAGGGGAAAGGACAAATGGAAGAAAGGAAAAGATTATATGCCTGTAGATACACACATATAACTGTATGTATGTATAAGTATGCAAGATACATCACTATACTACTAATTCTGTTAGTTCATTAGAAAGAATAGTTTGTGTTGTCATTGTTTGATTGTCTGATTTTTTTAATGCCTAGGTTTCATAACTTGAACAACTACTTCTAATATAACAATATGTAATATATTGACTAGTATTGATTTCTTATTTTTTAAAAATTCTGTATTACTTCTACCTTTTATTCTGTTTTGCTTTTTTAAAATAAAAAAAAAGAAACAAAAGATTTCTATTTTCACTTCCAATCACGTTCCTATGTGGTTAGAACACATGGAAGAAATTCAAAGACTGCATTGGACTGAGACTTTATCACGTGACACAATAGACGGTTCATGGTATTGGGGACAAAATAGAACCAAAAAGAACACAAGATCAAGTATGTTTCACATGCAGTTCTTGTGCTATATGTACTTTTATTCTTGTATTGTCTTGGTGACCTTTCTCTTGTTGCCAAGACAGAATTCCCAACACCCAAAATGAAGGAAGGAATGGTTTGCTTAGCTCACAGTTTGTGGAGGTTTCAGCCCATAATCAGCTGGCTCCAAGCTAGGGTGGCTCATGGCAGAGGGCAACAGTTCATCATGTTTGTGGAAAACAGCACAAGCAACAAGAGCTAAAGGGGAAGAGCACAGAGAGAAGACTCTTTCTGTTCCTTATATTTTATGTAGGTTACACCCACTTAGGTATAGCACCCACACCCATAATCCCAGCATTGGACCTTGAGTCTTTCACAAACTCCAGAAGCCCACCCCCATGACTGCATGAGGCTGTGGGGGGACATCCAGACTCAAATCATAGCATGTATGATTGGAGAGAGTGAACCCATACATTAAGGGATAACACAAGAAGATGATGGACTATTTCCTTAGGGTATTAGTGTGCACACTGATTTTGCAATATTAAGAAAATATTGCAGAGTATTGCTAGGTAGCAAGCTGCATGCCATTCTTTTTCATTTGTTTGTTTGCTTAAAGGCAATACTCCTAAAAACCAATCTATTGGGTGTTTCATGATTTCAATTCATGAGGAGCGGATGAATTGTCAGGATTGTTTTCATATCTGTGCCTTCTCATCAATTAAATTTCCTGGAGATACAATAGCTTTTTATGTTCCCCAAGATGTCTGCAGGGAAAAAGAAAGTGTGGGACTGATTATAGATGTCACTGCTGATAAATTTTTCTTACCAAAAATTGTCCTTGATGTAATTCACAGTGATTTCAAGTCTTCCATTTTACTGACAAGTGGGTTCATTTCAAAATATTCAATTCCCAATTTAAATAAATATATTCAATGACTGCATATGCCCCACATTGTAAAAGAATCCATGGACATTCAAGAAAACTAAAAGTATTAAGGAACCCATTCTTGTTTTAAAATGGCATTAGAAAATGAAAAAAAAAAAGAGTTGTTGTTTTCCCAATAGTTTCAGAATATTTCATTTAATCAAATGCCTAATCCAGGTAAGATCCTATATCCCCTGGTCTTGGATATAGGATCCATTTTTAATCAGAACTATCACTAAATATGTGTGCTTAAGGAAATAATTTTCTTATTTCTTTTTTCTTCTACTGTAGCAAGAAAAGGTATCATTCAGTTTCTCACAATTATTTGGAATGGTTCTACTGAAGTGAATTGTTTATATGCAAAGGGTGTAGCATAATGTATGTGCTGGGATGTTATGGTGGATACACTGTGTCAACCTGAGAAGTCTAGAAACTTAACTAAGTAACTCAGCAGTTCTTCCTCCTACTGTGTAAAGGACATGCCCTTACTGTTCTAGGATGTTGTTCACGGTGTCAAATTTAGAAGTTTAGAAGGTTAACTAAGTAATTTAGCAGGAGCTTGAAATCCTCACTTTGTAAACATCCTCATCCTGTGCAAGAGGAGGGCAGGGGGATGGTGTGAGTGCTACACCCACCTGAGGGGTGGTAGCCTGCTTACAATATAAAGGAGAAAAAGAGGCTTTCTCTCCTGACTGTTGTGCTCTTGGTGCTTTTGCTGTCTTCTGCTGCCTTGAAGTGTTACCCCTCACCACGTCACCCTTCCTAGGAGCCAGGTGATTACAGACTGAAACCTCCACAAACTATGAGCTAAATAAACCTTTCTTTCCTACATTTTGGGCCTTGGGTATTTTGTCTCAGCTACGAGAGAAAAGTGACTAAGACCTGGGATGAGGTCATTATCAATAAGTATTTTAACATTCGACCATCTTCAAAATCATTTCATATACATTATGTTATCATGAGATTCAATTTGCTGAGAAAATATGGTGTTTCTAAGCTTTTGAGAACTCTGTTATTTTTGTTCATTCCTTGTTAGCAATGAACACAAAGTTTAGAAATGTGAATATGCAGGTTATAAATATTTGAAATGATTTTGTGTTTAACTCCAGGGGGAAATAAAGTTTTAAACTTGATTTTTTTGTAATTCTGTATTTCAAAGCAAGTTTTTTTTGTGTGTGTGTGTGTGTGTTTTAAACTTTCTTTTATCTTGTATTTCTCATCAGTTTTATCTCTTGCCTTTATCTAATTCTATAAACATCCTTCTACTCCCCTGTAAGGTCCTGGGTACCAATTCTTTCTCCTCCTTGTATCATAGAGTTTAAGGTTTCAAAGTTTTCCACTTGCATTCCCCCACCCCCAAGCCTATATATTCTGTGGTATAAACACAAATCTTTATTAAACATTAGCTAGTCAGTTCACTATGTAAAATGACGTTTGAAGTTTATCTGCCTTTCACAGAGAGGTACCTGTTTTTAAATAACATATTACCTATAAATCAAATCCTGCATTGCCTTAACGTTTATATCAAAATTGACAATTTCTTCTCTAGAATTAAGGGTGATATGAAATTAGTTTTTACATTCTATGTTAATATCTAAAAGGAATAGAACATTATTTAAAAATTTAAACACTAATGAAAGAAAAAATTCAGTATGACTACAAATTAGTCTATTATATAAGAATAATGATTACCAAAAATGGTAAAAGTAAGGATATAGGACATATGCTGGGTATCATCATCTAATAAATATTGTACACAGGTGAATCTGAATGTGAAATGTTTCATAGTCTACCAAAATCTATAAAAGTTTGAATTTATGTAATGCTAAATTTATATGGTCAATAGTAAAAGTTTCAAACATGTAAAGCTAAAGGGTCAAGGTGAATAAAATGTTATATATCCACATCATGGAATAACACTTGATATTAAAATCTAAGTGAAATCTCGATGCTGTAACACAGCTGAAACTAAAAATATATGAAATGGAAGAAGCCAAATGCAGAAAACCACACATGGATTGTTATCCTTCATAATATCTAATTTTTGAAAGTAGTTCACATATCCATCAATAGATGAATGGAAGAAGAAAATGTGGTATTTATACATAATGGAGTACTACCCTGCCACAAAAAAGAATAACTTGGATCATTTGTGGAAAAATGGATGTACCTGCAGATCACAATGTTAAATTAAATGAATGAAACAACAAGAGTTTAATATCATGTGATTTCTTTTATATAAGAAACCCAAAGTATAAAGAGCAAAATAGAAGATAGATAATAGAAAGCAGGGAGGTAGATCTTTCTCAAATGGTAAGGGGTAAGAGTTGGAAGGTGTGGAAAGAGAGAGGAGGCAATAAAAGATGAAAAAGAGAATTGAGATGTGTTATGTCCATGTACCAATTTCACTCAAGGAACATAAGCATTATGAATTGGAAAAAAGAACTGATTTAAAAAATTTAATATGGTGACATTGAAATAAAAATTAGTTACAG